>JAVSBU010338635.1:0-10757 GCA_033118015.1 Loricariichthys derbyi | reverse complement strand
ATATATATACTTTTGTAAATATGTCGCTATTGTTGTCACTGGTGTTGTAATTCCCATTGCTTTATTTTATTGCTTGTCTGTTGTGATGATTTGGCCCTATTATTCTTTTCAAAGCCATGCCAATAAACCTACTTTGAATCTTGAATCTCGTGAGAGAGCCTCTTTGCAGCCTCTTTGTCATGCATTTACATAAGAAAATGAGGCTGATGCCCTCAGAACACAAAATTCAGCTGAGCTAGTCTTAAGGGCATTGAGGGCATTCATTGTTTTGTGTTTAGGGTCAGAAAGTCCTCATCTTCTGGTCCCACCTCTGCCACCTGCCACTGTTGGGTCCATCAGCACAAATTACACCCACGAACAAACCCAGAAAATTGACTGTAAAATTGCATCATTTGTAAGCTAAAGTAAAATATGTTTGATAGTGTTTTACAATCCAAAAGGTCAGCCAATGTCTCACACAGCTCCACCAACCAAAGGTCACATGAGCATCTGTACAAAAAAAAAAAACTTATGCAAATATAAATCACTGCGTCATTTCGGCTGCAGAAACAAAGTAACTACCAGGGCTGAATAAACTTGTGAAAGTGTTAAAAGAATCAGGTGTAAGGAAGGCTTCACTATAATATAGAAATTATATATTGAACTCCTCGATTTATGATAAATTTTATTTTTTAAAAGTTATTATGGATTTGCTGGAATCTGTATATTGTTACCACCTCTACAAAATTAAGTAAAGTAATAAAAATATTAGCCAATTGATCTGTTTATAGGCTACATTCTTTTGCTCTTACACTGGATCCAGAATATGCAAATCTGATGGCTTCTCCAGAACATCCCAAAGATTCTCAATCTAGTTCAAGTCTGGACTCTGTGGTGACCAATCCATGTGTGTAAATGATGTCTCATGCTCCCTGAACCACTCTCTCACAATTTGAGCCTGATGAATCCTGGATCATCTTGGAATATGGCCGTGATATCAGAGAAGAAAAAATCCATTGATGGAATAACCTGGTGGTTCAGTATATTCAGGTATCAGCTGATCTCCTTCTTTGGAGTCATGACATTAGTGAACTGAGACCTGACCTAGAACTGCAGCAGCAACCCCAGATTATAGCTCTACCCTGATGGATAGACCTTTCTTATTTGGCCAGGCAGGATGTACACTGCTCAAAAAATAAAGGGAACACTTCAACAACACAATGTAAATTCAAGTAAATCAGACTTCACATGGAGGCCACAGAATGTCACAGTATACATTATACCACAGCTGCCTAGTGCCCACAGCATTCATGATGCAGCCCCAGACCATGATGCTACCACCACCATGCTTGACTGTAGGCAAGTAAGACAGTTTTATTTGTACTCCTTATGAGGGCACCATCACACATGCTGGACACCATCTCAGCAAAATAAGTTCTTTTTGGTCTTGTCACACCACAGGACATGGTTCCAGTAATCCATGTTATTGGACTGCTTGTCTTCAGCAACTGTTTGAGGGTTTCCTGGTGCATCAGCTTCAATAGAGGCGTTCTTCTGGGATGACGGCTAGACTGAGTTGATGCAGTGTGCGTTGTATGGTCGGAGTACTGATAGGCTGACCTCCTACTTCTTCAACCTCTGCAGCAATTCTGGCTCCACTCATGCATCTGAACACTGACTCATGACTCTGAACATGTGGACTCAACTTTTTTGGTCGACCCTGACAATGCCTGTTCCGAGTAGTACCTGTCCTGGAAACTTGAGGTATGACCTTGGTCACTAGGCTGCAGCTCAGATTCAATGTTAGCAATCTAGGAGGAAAAATCATGCAGTAGTAGATGTCTCTCAGCCAATCAGATTGTGGGGTCAAAACTAACTGTCCTATCATGTGAAAAACAACATAGAAAGTCGAGTTGACAGAACGTTCTGTACATCATTCGGGAGTTAGTACACAATGCTAATGAAATGATTCTCAGGTTCCACTAATGAGACAGATCTAGATAACTTGCCTACTTAAACTTGCCAAAACTTTCCTTTCCTGCTCATAAAGTTTTTTCAAAGCAGGTTAAATGACTAAGATCTGCAGCAACCGTGCAAAAGATTTAATTATTAAACGTGTCTCAGTTGCTCTTCTGTTGCCCGCATTGCTTGCCTGTGAAATCCTTCTCATTTATGTCTGCTTTAATAAGGTCACTCAAGATAGAATTCTGATTTAGTGGTCATGTACAGACAGGACTTACAGGTGACAGTCAAAAGTCTGAATACTGCTAAAGTGTTTTATGGATTTGTCTTTGAGATATGTGTCACTTTGTTGGTAATTATATTGGCCAATGTTCAAATGAGTGGACAGATTTAATAATGACCATCTCCTTTCAGTCGCCTTCAGCTTCTGCCTCCATTAACCCTCGGTATGTACGACTACATTTCTAAAACGTGCAGATGTTCTTGATGAGTGATGCAAGTGGAGGCAATATCAGCCTACACTACCGGCATAAAAATCAAATACTGCAGCCTCTCAATCAAGGATTGTGTGAGAGCCCCAGATTTATTTTTTTATGTTCTGACTTTGATTATTGAGGCATGGTTTCTACAGCTTGATACAAACATCACAGAGAAAGACATGGATCCATCTTACCTTGAATCAACGGATCAGGCTGCTGGTGGTGTAATGGTGTGATTTTCTTGGAAAACTCTGGGCCCCTTAATACCAAATAAGCATAATTTAAACCCAAAGCCACAGGGAATTCCACAGGGAATGGACATAACTGGTTGATATAAGACAGGATTATTGTGGACGATTGTGGAAATTTAGGTTTTTAAATGTCTGTTTCCATTGTGCTCATCAAAAGATGGATAGTCTCAACAGCTCACTATTAGGACATGATGGTTCATATATTCTTTAAATAGGTTAGGTTTCTTTACCAGCAGTAGCTGCTGGGATTTTATCTCTACCAAGCAGCTGCTTCCACTTACTTTGCTTGTTGAACTTGGTCTTATTTTGCAAGGGAATAAAAAATCTACATTTGAACCCTGAGCTATAACAGCAAGTCCAGATAGTGATGTTCAGTATTCAGCAGCACCACCATTCTCCTTTCCTTAAGACCCCGAGGTGATGTTTTATTTTTCCTCAAGAGTCTCTGACTGAATGTGTCTCCATTTTACTTAATAGTGAAATTAAATGTTAATAGGTTCTTCCAATCTCAATGTTTGTGCTGCTACTTGTATACATATTATAGTCTAATGATATAGCATTTTGGATTTAGGGTGGTGCGTGAAAGTTTGTGAATCCTTTAGAATTTTCTATATTTCTGCATAAATATGACCTAAAACACCATCAGATTTTCACACACAAGTCCTAAAAGTAGATAAAGAGAACCTAGTTAAAAAAATGAGACAAAAATATTATAGTTGGTCTAAACATTGGTTTATTTATTGAGGAAAATGATCCAATATTACATATTAGCGAGTGGTAAAAGTATGTGAACCTCTAGGATTAGCAGTTAATTTGTAAGTGAAATTAGAGTCAGGTGTTTTAATCAATGAGATGATAATCAGGTGTGAGGGGGCACCATGTTTAATTTAAAGAACAGGGATCTATCAAAGTCTGCTCTTCATAACACGTTTGTAGAAGTGTGTGAGGGCATGAACAAAGGAGATTTCTGAGGACTTCTGAAAAAGATGGTCATTGATGCTCATCAGGCTGTAAAAGGTTACAAAGCCATCTCTAAAGAGGTTGGACTCCACCAATCCACAGTCAGACAGATTGTGTATAAATGAAGAAAATTCAAGACCATTATTACCCTCCCCAGGAGGGGTCGACCAACAAAGATCACTCCAAGAGTAAGGTGTGTAATAGTTCACAAGGTCACAAAGGACCCCAGGGTAACTTCTAAGCAACTGAAAGCCTCACACATTAACTAATGTTGATGTTCATGAATCCACCATCAAACGAGCACTGAACAACAATGGTGTGCATGGCAGGGTTGTAAGGAGAAAGCCACTGCTCTCCAAAAAGAACATTGCTGCTTGTTCACACCATATACTGAAATCAAAGGCTCACATACTTTTGCCACTCACTAATATGTAATATTGGATCATTTTCCTCAGTAAATAAATGACCAAGTATAATATTTGTGTCTCATTTCTTTAACTAGGTTCTCTGTATCTACTTTTCAAACTTGTCTGAAAATCTGATGATGTTTTAGATCATATTTATGCAAAAATATATAAAATTCTAAAGGGTTCACAAACTTCCAAGCACTACTCTATACTAAATTACTAAAATTACTAAATCGCTACTTCTACTAATGAACATTAAAGGAAATACTGTGAGATATTTCAGAAGTGAGCTAAGTGCAGAGACTGTGAAGTGCAGTGAACCTGTGAGAAGAGACCACACAGAACTCTGTTGCGCTGCGTTGCAAAGACGCAGTTCTTCGTTCTTGTTGCCTATTGGTCTGCAAATAGAGACCAATTTTTTTTGGGAAGCATCACAGGGAGCTTTCACCCTACTCCAGGCATGTTTAGCATGAATTTCTGTCAGAATAATTGAGGCTAAGAGCAGAAGTGATGGAAGATATTTAGTTATTCATTAAATGTTCCAGTTTAGGGTTGGGTTGGCAAAGTAGGGAAATTGGTGAAGTGAATGGGAGAAAACAGCCGATGCTCACCAACATACACAGATGGCTGGCAAAAGCCCATAAGCAGAGCTAGAACGAGCAGGGGTCGGCACCAAATCACAAGCATGCACAAGAGTGTGCAAGCATAGGTGAGCCAAAGCCAAAACCTGTGAGATATGTGAGCGTTCAAATTCAGAATGAGTTCTCCAAGCAAAGTGAGTTTTAAGATGTGTTTGCAAGAAGAATAAGATAAAATAACACCTGAACATTCCATCAGTATTGTGAGAAGGGATGGCATCTCGTTTTATGCTTCCATGATTCCATGATTCCATAATCCACAGCTTCTTTTTCAAATACCCAGTCTTCCACTTTGGAAGCATCACAGATGAACTCAAAGTGAAAATAGATTATCACGATGTAATTTCTGTGGTTTTAATTAAAAATTTCCCAGAATATCCAAATACAGATGTCAAATAAAACATGGTTAATAAGTTTCCAGAGTGATATAAATGACTTAAATTCCCTTCTTCTAGAAGAAGAACCAGCCAGAGAAGAAACAAGCTGGGGATGTGAGAGCTATACATTTTTAAGAACTGAAGAAAGTTATATTTAGCATCCGCTCATTTCAAGAAGGGTTAATTATTTGTCAGCCAGGAGGTTGCTGTTATCTTCGTCATAAGGGATAAGAATCCTAGGATTATATCTTCATCAGGTCAGCATTGAGGACCAAATCAAAACGGATCTTCAGCTTTGATTCCCACTCTGAAAGTCTGAGCTTCTCAGCAGTGTATGTGCTTTGGAATTTTTGAAGTATCAGTAATGTCAGTTTCATGCTGGGGCACAACTGGTCTGCTTCCATTAACCCCCGACCCAGCCTCCCCGATACCAGAGTCGGTCAGCAGACACACACAGAACCAGACTTACTGAAGAGACAGACCAGCGATTGCTGACGTTTTTTTTTTTTTCGTTTGTTTTTTTCTCGGACCTGGCAGTAAGGGTCATTCAGAATCACACATGCTGGAAACCAGTTCAGAATCCAACAATAATGAGACACTTAGATGAGGATGTTAAAATATAGGTCAGAATCTATCTACAGTACATACAGTACTTTCAAAAGTCTTAGGCCACCATTAGATTAGATATACCACTGTATAATGACTATATATAATTAGTTCTCAGTCTGTTTATTAGCCCAACCAAAATAGAGGAAATTTGTATGCAGTATTAATAAGTGAAAAGAATATCAGTTTTAGTTTTTATATCAAATTACTAGCCCTGAATTGCCCCATAACATTTTTTTTTTTTTGGAATGTGTTGCAGGATGCAGGATTTTGCAAGAAAACTTGAAAGATCTTGAGTTCATACTGTGTGCAATAAAATAAAAGTCAAAGTTACTGTAAGAAACCATTTACCATAATGTCCCAACTTTTTATGATTTGGGCTATGAATTGACCTGTTGTTATAATTTATGAAGGAATTGCAATAAACTGTCTTGCTGCTCTGCTTTGAAGTTTGGTCTGAGCTTGAATTATTGTCATCCAGACCCTTGGAGGACTCTGGTGAGAGTTTAAGAGTTTAAGGCGTGCTGGCCTTAGGGAAAAAGCCCAGGTACATCAATTACACATAGAGCAGCTTCTTAAACTATTTTAGAAACTGGCTTTAAACATGTTTTAAGGTAATTCTTAGGATGATAGTCTAAAGTAGTCCTTTAAGTAAAAGGTCGTTTAAAGATTTTCAGTTTCTTCTTCAGCCTACTTTACATCACCACTCTGATTTTGTGACTCATATAGGGCTGATTGGCAGGTGATACAATAACATGACAATTTTCACAACAAAGGAACAATTTTAACAAAAAAGAAATGCTGAAAACCCCTGTACTCAAGAACAAGATAAAACCAGGAATGGAAATCCCAACGGTATTAATATATATTAAGGATTATTAATAATCTTCTTTATTCTTCTTCTTCTTCTTCTTCTAAGGATTATTAATAATGGATAATGAAGCTTACAATGCTGACATTATATATGTATTATATACATTATAATGCTGTCACAAATCAATAAACTCAATAAAAAGCCTGGTTTTATGGGAGATCCTGCTGAGCCTGCTGTCAGTCACATCTTCTTCCTTTACCACCTTCGTTTGTTTTCTTCACACCATGCCATGCTGGTGCTAATTTGAGCGTGGGCGAGTTGTTTTCCATCATTATGCCACCTGTTGCGTTTTGCACCCAACTGACGGTTTTTGATTTATTCGTTGTCTTATTCATTTAATCCTTTATAGTTTCGGTGCCTGAAGCCACCAACACAGTTAAGGCGGGAACAAGCCTAGACAGGGAGCCAATTAATTAAAGGTCATGTACACTCACACACTAATACACTAAGGACACTTTGTAAACACCTATTAACCTAACATGCATGTTTTTGGGATGTGGAAGGAAACTTTAATTTTTTCAAAATTCATCAGTCACCCTTAACCTGAGTGACTGATACAACCTTTACATTCCAAGCATTTGCAAATAAGGTTTTTTTCTCCAAGGAACCAACATTGGCAGCTTGGCAGACAATAGATTGGAACCAAGACCTTCTGGTCCATAGTCCAGTACCTTATGTACTGTACCTTAACTTGAAATATTTCACTCTATATCTATATGATTTTCTCTATATCTATATGATTTTCTCTATATATATATGAATCTATATGATTTTTCATGATAACTTTTTTTAGCTGTACCTGTACATTTGTGTTATTTAACAGACTCCCTCATTCAGAACCACAGTCCAACAATTACAGGGATAGGATCTAGGAGCCAACAGTGGCAGCTTGGCAAAGGTAGGGTTTGATCCTCCTGGTTCATAATTCATTACCCTAATCGCTGGGGTACCCAAGTCTGTAATAATAAAAAGTCCAATAATACCTCAGTGATGCCTGAATATGAGCTAAAACATCACATTTCTTAAAACTTTCCCAAAACTTTACAAATTCTTAAAATATCCCAAATATTCCTACAACAACACCCTGGTTAACATGTAGGAAAAATAATACATTGTCATTTATTTATTGAGGAAAATGTTCCAATAACCATGAGTGGTAAAACTATGTGAACCTTTGCTTTCAGCATCAGGTGTAACTGTAAATAAACATTTTCTGTTGATTCTGTCATTCATCAGGTACCTCTGTGTATTTCTGGAATTTTTGTTCTCATGATCATTTTGACCCCATGGCATGAGATCCTATATGTGGCCCCAGTTTGAGGAAAATTATCAATCAAAACCTGAATGTCTTCCATTTTCCTACAATTTCTCCCACAGTTGATTTATTCACACCAATTTGCTTACCTATTGTAGATTCACTCTTCCCAGCCTGGTGCAGGTCTACAATTTTCTTACTGGTGTTCTTCGGCCGCTCTTTGGTCTTGGCCATGGTTGAGTTTGGAATCTGACTGTTTGAGGTTGTGGACAGGTGTCTTTTATACAGATAATGATGTCAAACAGGCGCCATTAATATAGGTAACCAGGGAAGGACAGAAGAACTTCTTAAAGAAGACTTCTGGGCTTGGTACATTAATAATGTAAATTTGTTGTGTACTTATACTAACACTATTCTTTAAAAGAATCAGTAATGTTGTGTCCTGTGATAGTTTGATTTATTTATTTATTTATTTATTTATTTATTTATTTATTTATTTATTTATTTATTTTCATGGCATTAGGCTAAAATGAGATGATACAACAATTTACATTAAAGTGAAACAGGAAGTTCGAGCTTTACAAGACAGAGCCAAGACTAACATTACAGAGAGGCTGTGTCCCAAACAGCACACTTTGGAACTTTATGGACTATACTACAGAAAGCACAACAGTGGTGTACTATTTTTTACATACTTAGTAGTGCAGAAGCATGCAGTTTGGGATGCAGTGTTAAAATATAGGGAATGATAATTTTCATCAAACAGTTGCATTTTTTATTGAACCACAAGAACACTCCCCCCAAAGGCTCAATCTCTGGTAATGACTTGCAAATTTCAGTCAAAGATTTTATGTCAGTATTAGAGTAATGGCTTGTTATTGTGATCTAGATACTTTATTTACCTGATGTTTTTAAGACTTTCACCAGTTCATTTGGAGCAATGTTTATTCAGCTCTGGTAGTTAATTTGTTTATCCATCCAAAATGATGCAGTCATTTATATTTACATATGTTTTTCTTTTACAGATGCTCATGGGACTGATGGTGAAACTGCGTGAGGAGTTGGCTGAGCTTTGGATTGTAAAATAAAATCAAATTTAAGACGTCACTGCCTCTGAATTTGGACCTTAATCAGTATTTACATTTTAGAAAACCAGCCACTAGGGGTCACTGTCCAGTGTATCTTTTGTGCCGGTCCCAAGCCCGGGTAAATGGTGAGGATTGTGTCAGGAAGGGCATCTGACACAAAACACTTTGCCAAAACTAACATGCGAGTTCATCTAACTGACATCATACCGGATCTGTCGAGGCCCGGGTTAACAACGACCTCCACCGGTGCTGTTAATAAACAGGGTGCTGGTGGAAATTGTGCTACTGTTAGTCGAAAACCACGAGGAGGCGGAAGAGCTTCCAGATGAATGCGCTACTACAGAAACACTGATTAGAGAGAGAGTTAGGAATGTACTTACCTGGTATATAATCTGGAGAGAGAAAAGATGATAAGGAAACCCGCTCGTGGAATAGTGAAGTGCAGGAAGCTATTCAGATGAAGAGGTTATCCAAGAAGGAATGGGATAGTGACAGGACTAACAAAAGTAGACAGAAATATAAGGAGATGCAATGTAAGGCAAAAAGAGAGGTAGCAAAGGCAAAGCAGAAGGCAATAAGGACTTATACAGATTGGCCAGGCAGAGGAATCAGGCTGGAAAGGATGTGCAGCAGGTTAGACTTGTTAAAGACAGGAACGGTAATGTTCTAACAAGTGAGGAGAGTGTGATGGGAAGATGGAAGGAGTACTTTGAGGAATTAATGAACAAAGAGAATGAAAGGGAAAGATGAATAAAGGTCGTAGAAACTCTGGATCAGGAAATGGGAAAGATCAGTGAGAATGAAGTTTGGAATGCTTTGAAGAGGATGGAGAAAGAGAGGATGAAGGCAGTTGGACCTGATGACATACCAGTGGAGGTTTGGAAATTCCCAGGAGAGATGGCAGTGAAATTTGTGACTCAATTATTCAATGACATTGTTGAGAGTAAGAAAATGCCAGTGGAATGAGGGAGAAGTGTGATGGTGCCCATTTTTAAGAACAAGGGTGATGTACAGAGTTGTAATATCTACAGGGGAATTAAGCTGATGAGCCACACAATGAAGATCTGGGAGAGAGTGGTGGAAGCTAGACTTAAGATGCTGTCACAGTGCCAAAAAGTGTTAGGTATGAACGATTTGCGGCGAAAACAAATGGATATTCGCGATACGGTCTAATTTTGAGCTTGCTCTTGATTGTACTGCAGAAGACATTCCGTTCTGATGCCTCAATACGGCTGCCATTCTGTCGCAACACAGCCGTGATTATGTTCTTAATGCAATCGTACATTAATGTTTTGCAGTCGCTTATTTTCGCATTTTTTGCCGAAAACAAGTATGTAGCGCGTGTGGTAAGAATATATTGGTGATAAAACAAATCAAACCTTGAATATATTTCTGGCTTTAAAAATGTGACTATCAATGACTATATGTTCTACTGCCCCCCCCCAAGGAAAGCATTCTAGAAGCGGGGCTGATTGTGGAATAGCAGGCTTAAATATTATATCAGAATTATGCATTAATTACACATGTAAAACTTCAGTGTTTGTTTGTTATATAAAGGTTTATTATATTTAATAATAATATTTATATACGTAACAATAACAATATTTATATACAGCAGGGGTCATATATTTGAGGAAATATGCTAATGTAAAACGGAAATGTGCAAATAATTAAGAACATAATCACGGATGTGTTGTGAAGGAGTGGTGGCCATTGCATCCTCAGAACAGAGTTTCGTCCGTATGAGGACAGCAGGACAGTGGTGAGACAGCTGTAGGAGTGACAGATAGCTTCAATCTGGAGTTGAGACTACATCAAGGATCGGCTCTGAGCCCCTTCTTGTTTGCTTTGGTGATGGATCGACTAACAGATGAGGTCAGG
>JAVSBU010338625.1:0-10758 GCA_033118015.1 Loricariichthys derbyi | reverse complement strand
ATACTTCAAGAACCAGAGGGCAGTTAAAATCCACAACATCAGGAAAGAACTGAAAGCCTTGAAGAAACAGCACAAGGGAGCACGTGAAGGGGAGCGTGCACCTCTGGTGGAACTCCATCTCATGCTCAGGAATACGTCCTAATTCTACGCAGAGCAGAATGACACAGGAGACGATGGAGGGAGAGGGTTAGGAAGTGCCCTTCATCAACAACCCATTCAGCTTCATGAAGGCGCTCCTCAGACAGAAACGCAGTGGACGCCTGGTCTGTTCAAAAGAGGAAGTTGACCAAAACCTCCACGACACCTTCAGCGACCCCACCCGAGACCAAGAGCTAGGACAGTGCAAGGCTATAATAAGACCACCAGAACCTGTCGAGGCCTTCAATCTCAGTGAACTACGACTGAAAGAAGTTCAGGAGGTGGTGAGGAAAGCAAGGTCCAGGTCAGCACCAGGACCTAGCAGAACACCCTACAAAGTCTACAAGCACTGTCCCAAGTTGCTACACCGGCTCTGGAACATTTTGAGGGTCTTATGGAGGAGGGGGAAAATAGCACAGCAGTGGTGTTCTGCAGAGGGAGTGTGGATTCCTAAGAGGAGGACTCCAAGATGATCAGCCAGTTCAGAATAATCTCACTGCTCAGTTTTGAAGGAAATATTTTCTTCAGCATCGTAGCTAAGCGACTGGCTGAGTTCTTCCTAAAGAATGAATACATTGACAGCTTCGTGCAGAAGGGCAGCATCCCTGGTGTACCAGGAAGCTTAGAGCACACTAGCATGGTCACTCAGCTCCTCAGAGGCAAGGGAGACCAAGGCCAATCTGGTGGTGCTGTGGTTAGATCTGGCCAATGCCTACAGCTCAATGCCCCACAAGCTGATCCTCGACACACTGGAGAGACATCATGTTCCAGCTACAGTAAGAGAGCTCATCCTGGATTACTACGGTGATTTCAGCCTTGAGGGTGTCAGCAGGATTAACAACATCTGAGTGTCATAGATTGGAGCGGGGAATCATCACAGGCTGCACCATCTCAGTGATCCTGTTCGCTCTGGCGATGAACATGTTGGTGAAATCTGCAGAACCAGAGTGCAGAGGTCCCAACTCAAAGTCTGGGATCTGCCAACTGCCAATCCATGCCTTCATGGATGATCTGACAGTGACCACCGAGTCAGAGCCTGGAGGCAGATGGATCTTGACGGGGCTGGAAAGGCTAATGGGATGGGCCAGGATGTCATTCAAGCCAACGAAGTCAAGATCCTTGGTCTTGAGAAAGGGCAGAGTAGTAGACAATTTTTCTATCTCAGGAACACCAATCCCTACCATTTCTGAGAAGACAATAAAGAGCTTGGGAAAGTACTTTGACAGCAGCCTCAGGGATTCAGCCTTCATCAAGAACATCTGTGAGGAGCTAGAGGGATGGCTGAGGGATGTCGACAAGATGGGTCTTCCAGGAAAATTCAAGGCATGGGTTTAACAGCACGTGATTCTGCCAAGGATACTGTGGCTATTGCTACTCTATGAATTCCTGATCACCACCATCTCGAATCTGGAAAGGAGAGTCAGTCGCTTATTGAGGAGATGGTTGGGATTGCTGAGGAGCTTGAGCAACATCACCCTCTATTGAAACACCTGCAAACTGTCAGTCCCCTTGAAATCCATTAAGGAGGAGTTCAAAGTCTTGCGTGCAAGGGAGGTGCTGCAATTCCGCAAGTCAGCGGACCCAAAAGTATCCAGGGCAGGAGTAGCAGTCAAGACTGGCAGGAAATGGAGAGCAGAGGCTGCAGTGGAGCAGACAGAGTCTCGTCTACATCACAGAGTCCTGGTGGGAACAGTGGTCAGAGGAACCACCGCATCTCCCCGTTTTGACAAGGCTCGGGGAAAGGAGCAGAGGCTACTAGTCCAGAACGAGGTGAGAGCTGTGGTGGAGGAGGAGAGATCCAGCAGAGCAGTGGGGATGAGACAGCAAGGTGCCTGGACAAGATGGGAGCAAGCTGCTGAGAGGAAAATCACATGAAATGACCTCTGGAGGGCAGAACCACAACGCATCAAGTTTCTAGCTGGTGTATCAACCAAATCCCAGCCCTTCCAACCTGCACTGCTGGGGTTTGGTCGATACACCAGCATGCCCCCTTTGTCAGGAAAAGGGGACCCTGGAGCATATCATGAATTGCTGCCCAAAAGCTCTAGGGGAAGGCCAAAACCAATGGCGTCATGATCAGGTGCTCAAGACCATCGCAGAGTGCATCTGTAGTGTCATTGCCAGCTGTTGGAGGTCAAAGCCCACGAAGAAAGCCATCAACTTCATCAGAGTTGGGGAGAAGTCAAGTACAACACCAAGAGCGGTGTCAGGGCTTCTCAACACTGCACAGGATGGGCAACTGTCAGTGGACCCGGGCAGTCAACTCAAGTTTCCCCAGCATGTTGCTAATACCACCCTCAGACCTGACATCGTTTTGGTGTCAGAGGCAACAAAGAACGTTGTAATGCTGGAGCTCACTGTGCCATGGGAAGAACGAATGGCGGAGGCTTTCGAGCGGAAGAGGGGCAAGTATGATGGCCCAGTCAGCGACTGCCACAGACAGGGCTGGAAGGCTAGGTGCTTGCCTGTGGAGGTAGGGTGCAGAGGCTTTCCCGGACAGTCTCTAGGCAGACCCTACACTGCACTCAGCATCACAGGAGAGAGAAGAAGAAGAGCCATCCACAACAACACAGAGGCAGCAGAGAAAGCCTCTAGGTGGCTCTGGATAAAGAGGGCAGATCCGTGGTTAAATGCTGCTGGGGCACAAGCTGGGGCGTCATGAACCTCAGCTGGGCCGCCTGAAGAGAGGGTGTCTGATGTTCGAAAGGCCCGAAACACCCAATGACCTCAGGGTCATCACTGATGATGTGCCTCAGTTATGCATCAGAAGATGTTTCACTACAACAACAAAAAAGAGAGAATAACAGGACTGAGTAACAGAAGAAAGGTTGTAAAAAATTAAAGTTGCCTAAGATTGAAGAGTAATCAATATGAATAGTTAAATGTGTGCTGTTCGATTCAGCATTGGAATTTTTAATTTTACAATTTAGAGTTGCAACAAGCAAAAGGTGTCAGATATTAGCATTAACAAATTTATTGTAATTAAATAATAGTTTTATTAATGTTCATTTACTCCTCATTTCTTGTACAGAGTAACGTCCACTGTAGTGTAAAAATCACAATCTATTTAGTGTTTACCAGACTTATTTTTTATGTACAGTTGTGCCCCTATGGCTAATTGGCAAGCAGCGAGGTACAGCTGTGCCCCTCTAAAATTCTTTGCGCACCCCAGTACAACAAGTACCGTAGTCTACAAACTTCCCTGCAATGAAATGACGCAATTTTCATCCACCTGAAGACAAATGGGTGTTATTATTGCTTGTATCTCTGAAGCTGCCAAAATCTCTGTGGTCCTTCAGTGAAGCAGGTTTTTCTACAGCGGTTGGTCCAATGGTTGAGGGACATGTGGATGCTCCTGTAGCATGGGAAGTTTGGCAGGTAGTGTTCTGTTCGACATTTTCTGCAAAAGACGGATTCCTTTTGGTTCTGTTCTATAGGATAATACCAGACCGCTTGCAGATATGACGGATGACAAGGTAACCTGAGGCAAATGTACCTGATTAATTGTCTGTCCATGCATGGTTTAAGTTTCAGCAGTAGACAGTGCATCAGACTGAAAGCTCTCAATACCATCTGGCAAAACAGATGTGTTCATTTATACTCCGATTGTTTTCTGGAAACACTCGGCTTGACTTTGAGGAGTACTTCCATTGTATGGCCCCGATGCTCCTCTTGCGAAGTGTGATAAAAACGAGCATTTCTGCGTCTGCGTGTTTTTTTGCAGTCCTGATTAGCATCCCAGATGTTCATGAAACACACGATGCTCTCCGCATTTTTTCATTGAATGAAAACTATGATGATACTGAGGAGTCACAGATCTGGGTGTAGAGAGGATTGGCCCTAACAGAAATCAGTAAGGGTTCTTTGAAAGTGGAGATGGATGGAAACGTGCATGGTGTGAGGACTTGAAGGGGAAGTCAAAGGCTTCACAATTCCTTTGAGAGACAGAATTACAATCTGGCTGCCTAAATTATGAGTGACAGCATGACCTTTAAGGACTGGTAATATGTTCTGCACCTGTCAGCTCAAGTCTAAAGGAGGAGTGTTCTGGGTGCTTTCTATAATTGATGAAGGCTGTCTGATGTAACTAAGCAATGCATATTACTGGAAGGACTGTTGAGCTTTAACTTTAACTCTCACTAGACACTTTTAACAGTATGTTATTCAATCATGTCTTCATGAAGCAACACTTTTATTGACCCAAAATGTTCAGTTCTGTTATCTAAAAGAAACAATCAGTGAGGCTCCAATTGCTTGAGGATACATTTTGTTAATCGAAGCTGTAGAGCACAGGTCAAGCCTACAAAAAATGTCTCCCAGCTAGTTAAGGGTCATCTGGCAAAAATATCATGTAATTTTTTTATTTTTTTTTAAGTTGGCTCACATTTCATGATATTTCACTAATTTCCCTTATAATAAAATCTAGTTCCATAAAGAACAGACATAACAGAGACCATGTACACTAGTAGTACCTTTTTAAACAAACAAAGTACACTTCATTCTGGAAAGTATGAAGAACGATCAGCTTCTCTGGTTTTATATTTGTAGATACTTTTTTTGTATTTGAGTGGAATTCTATGAACTAATGACAAATTCCAAAACTACTCTTTATTTGCAGCAATGACAAGAGCATTAATTGGCTATAAAGAACAACTGGACAGAATAGCAAAGATAATGAAGTGTTTGATTAATAATAATACAATGAAAGCAAGTTCATATTAATTTTTCAGAAAACGATACTGTTTTCGTTTTGTATTTTTCCTCAATAAATAACGTTTGGTTCAGGTGATCAGTGTTGATTTTAATATGGAGTGATTTCTATTTTTTCCTCAAAGCTGTATTTACAGATGATGAGTAAAACCCAAACCAGCTCTATATAACTGAAGATCACACTCCATCTGTGTGCTACTGTTAGTTGCCAAATCACCCTTCTGCTCTGGGACATTACTGGTTTAATAGTCAGGGGAATATAAGTTGGAGAACTACAAGGAATCTATAATAGCTCGTGGGAGGCCATCTATTTGGATCATGATTCAGTCCTTGGAGAGGGAGTGACTCAAGGGTGGAAAAACCACTGTAGTCTTTTTTTTTTATTTGTTTGTCTAATGTTGGATGCTGAGCAGTTTGTATTCAGCTTCTTCAGCTGTTTATAGCTACATGAACCCACTGGTAATGGGGTGTTAACATCCAAGACAGGTGTTGCGGAGTTTTTTTGTTCCAGCTGCCAAGTTTTGAGTGTCTCCCCTGGCTCTCTGGCAAACTAGCAGCACTAACCTCAGTGTGGATCTGAACTCTGTTGTCAAACACATTACGATGTGAATGCCCTATTGTGCAAAGGTCTGCTTTTCATCATTTAAAGTGAATTCCGTGGCTTTTCGAGGGTCAAAAGTTCCCTGCAACTTCAGAGGCTCATTTCCATTTGTGCGTCCCACAGTCTTCCCAAGGTTATCAGTTATTGCTGGATTACAGCCTGATGCCACAAGGACACTGTTTGGAGCCAACGGAGTAATAGACTCTATGACTCTTTGATTTGATGAAGTGGAGAGTATGGTGAAACAGCAATTGTTCAGCCACACAAACAGCAGCAGTCACAATACCATTCATCACTCGTGCTGATTCAGACAGCACTGAGTTTGCAGTGATCAGTGGGTTGTGTTATTCTCACTCAAAATGAATAAAACAGATCCTAGCTTTAAAATAAACCCTCAACTCTTGTACCTCTTTAGCACTATCATATGCAGAGTTTATGGTAGTAGCTTAGCACCTTTCGTGTGGTGCATGGAACAAGTCTGTCTCCAGAGAAGTCATTACAATGACGGCTAGTCGACCGAGACTCTCAGAGGAGATATTTCTTTTTTTTTTCTTTACTACAGAAGCTGAAAGTCTTTCAAAAACACCACCATGGGAGTATCAGGAGGAGAAGGGTCAAATTAATTTACAGAGCGTTATCTTAAAGCAGCTTTGCAACTATTTCCACATTGAGCAAGGGCAACGGTGAGCCTGAACCACTCTCTCACAATTTGAGCCTGATGAATCCTGGCATCTTGGATCATCTTTGAATATGGCCGTTTTATTAGGGAAGAAAAAATTCATTTGATGGAATAACCTGGAGGTTCAGTATATTCAGGTATCAGCTGATCTAATTCTTTGGACTCAATGTTACTGAACCTAAACCTGACCTACTGCAGTAACCCCAGATCATAGCTCCGCCCCTCCACCTTTTTTTGGCCAGGCAGTGTACATAGAAGCTAAATAGAGAACGTATTTAAATAAAATATGATGATATACACACTATATTAAATTAGAAAGTCAATATTATGACAAGTATAATAAAGAATATAAAACTTTAAAATAAAAGACAATAATATTATAGATATAATAAATAAAATAAATATATATGAAGTGCAAAAAGGTCAGGTACTATTTAGGGTGGTGGATCATTCTGAGCACTGCAGTGACACTAATATGGAGGTGTTAATGTGTGTAATGGTGCTATGAGTGAGTCAGTGTTTTTAAAACACTTGTGTCCACCAGCCAAAACTGTTTGAAAAGAAGGATGAGGCTGACTAACACAAACTGCAACAACAGATGAGCTACTGTCTTTGACTTTACATCTACAAGGTAAACCAATATGGAAGATATGTAGAGTGCACAGTGAGTGAAGACAGTGTCCACCACACAAATAGGACCTGATATGTGCTGGTTATGACCATTACTGAACATAACAAAAGGGGACAAAGTGTGTAGAGAAACAGATGGACTACAGTCTGTAATTGAAGCAAAATAAAGCCCTTCCATATGGTAAGTTTAACTGTTAAAATGGGCAACGAGTCTAAAAACAGGGAGATGTACCAAATTTAGTAAAGTGATTAGTGAATGCACATCTATATAAAATATATTAATACTTTTTAACCTGAATGCCATCACCCTCCAGTTTGTCCTCACAATGTGTAGAAAACCTTGGAGCAGCACCACTATAATATAATAATAACACGGTCCCTCATATTCCACAGCATACAGATACAGAAGCCATCAGTGCTATCAGAAATATGTCAATCAAAGTAATGAACCAGGAGGTTTATCACCACAGCAAGAAATTAAAGCAACAACCTTGACTATTATTTTTTTTTATTAACACCTGCAGCATGGAAGTTTAATGACAGCTCACAACTTTTGTGTAACTGTTAATAAAAGAAACTAATGACAATTTTTACCTGTTTAGTTGTACATTACTCATTTTAGATTTGATTCTGCCTTGCACATCATATATATAGTCTGAACCAATAGTACATTTCAGAATTCATTAGAACTTTGTATGTACTCCTTTTGCTATCACCTCATGCACAAAAGTTGGCATGAACAAGTTTGTGTAAAATCTAATAATCCACATTACCCATCAATACTCCAAAGAGCTGTGACATTACTGAATGCTTGGCTTCTCTATCTTCATATCCCGATAAACGCTTAAAGGCATTTAACTCAGGTGACTGTGAAGGAATGCCCATGACATTTAGCACTTCTTGATCTTTGTCTTCATAAAAGATGTTGCAAAGTTCTGAGGTGTGTTTTGAATCATTATCCTGCTGCAGTATGAGTCCTTCTTCACAAAGATCCAAACAAACATGTTTGCTATTGTGCTAAGAAATTGACTATGCAACATTTTACTGGCTGACATCAGACGTCTTGTACTGTTATAAATGTCTCCGTTCTTAAACTGTAAAAAAATCTACTTTAAAAATACGAAAAATTTTCTTGTTCTGTTGGCAGATCATTTTGCTTATTTTAAGTAATAATTATCTTAAAACTAGAAAACATATCTTGCCTGTCATGTTCATTTTTAAGCAAAAAAAACACTTAACAGTCAAAAACAAGTAATTTTTGTCTTAAAATAAGAAATTATGTCTTGTCTATATTTAGGCAAGACATAATTTCTTATTTTAAGGCAAAAATTAACATGACAGGCAAGATATGTTTTCTAGTTTTAAGATAATTATTACTTAAAATAAGCAAAATGATCTGCCAACAGAACAAGAAAATTTTTCGTATTTTTAAAGTAGATTTTTTTACAGTTTAAGAACGGAGACATTTATAACAGTACAAGACGTCTGATGTCAGCCAGTAAAATGTTGCAAATTAAGTATTATTTTTCTTATTTTAAGTTTTTTTTCCCTTATTTTTTAAAGTAGATTTTTTGCAGTGTAGGTGAGTCAGTCTTGCTCATGGCTTCCAGAAAAATGAACAAAAGTTTCCCATTAATTTAAGGGATAGTGTGCAGGCTTTTCAATTTATTACTAATTTTACTCATTATACTATTCCATACATAAACACTCTTATTTCTATATTTGGCAACAACCAGAGGATAATGTAATCACACCAAACAGACATGTTTTTCAGGATTGGAGTGCACTTGCCCTAAAGCATGTAATTTAGCGCAGAACCATCGACGTTAGGCAATAAAAAGAATACTGACGTATAATAAAGGTATTATTTTAACAATAGATTTCACCAGCACAAGTCAATGCCTCTGTGGTTGGGTCTGCATGTGGTGTTTGGTTTTATTAAATCCATTTCATACAGGAGTGAAGGATCTCCAGACCATGAAGTTCTCTGAGTTTCACCATGTGCCTGCAAATCAGAGCAAATTACAAAGTCAAACCAAGCGAACAGGGTTCACCAGAAGTCATACAATGGACTAACATAAAGAACAGCCTTTTAACAAAAATAAAGATCAGTTGTTTCTTATATAAGGTAATTATGGCCAATGACCTATTTAACTCATTTCATTATAGGATTTATTCCACTCTCAGACACTGAACACCATCTTAAACAGTATGTCTAAGAACCAGCCTATAACAGCCATATATATCAGAAAACTTATGTAACTTATAAATAAGGTTTTGTATGCCTTCTGCTGCCAGAGTGTGTAGGAAGTTAGTTACAGCAAGATCTTCTCACGAACAAATAATCAACCATCTGCATCTGTTTTATTAAATGTCATGTTATGTTACTGACCTGCAGAAAATGACTATACCCTATTAATATACTGTTAAATTGCATTCTCCTTTTCCATTTCTGCTCATTCATACAGAAGCCCTCCAGCTAAATGTAGTTTTTCTCCATCTTGTAGCATAATAATAAAAAATTGCTTTAACATTTCACATAACTGCTCACATTTACGCAGAGGCTGTATCAAATCTACATTTCTCACCCCTATGCAGTGCCATTAGCAAAACAATTAGCTTATAGACTAGAGCTCCAGAAAAAATGGAGATACCACTCCAAATTTTAAAATCAACATGCCTACATGTATGACAGCAATTCCATTCCAGTATCTGATTCACAGATGCAACTGATTTTAATTAATGAGCTTCTGATTAGGGGATCACCTGAATCAAATCTTATTTACTGAGGAAAAGTACAAAACCCATCAAATCTGTGATTAAAAATGGATTCCTGAACTTTCCTAAGTTAAAACATTAGTATTGTTAAATAATCAATACAAACTTATTTGTGTTATTAATCAAGATTTGAAAACACCGTACCAGCTGTCATTTACAGAGAATAAATGCTCTTGTCATTACTACAAATAAATATTTGTATTTGGAATTTGTCAGTAATTTATAGACATAAGCCTGAAGCTGGGAAAGGTGCCACAGCTTTGTAAAACATCCTGTGTAGTATCTGTTCCAAAAACTCCAACAGCGAAGGATCTCAGCAGTTATAGGGCAGTGGCACTGACATCCCATCTGATGAAGATACTACAAAGGCTGATTGTTGTCTATCTTTGCCCTCTGGTGAGCTCATCTATGGATCCTTTACCGTTTGCCCATCAGCCTGGGATTGGGGAGGATGATGCCATCATCTACCTGCTACACAAAGCTCTATCTCACCTGGAACAGCAGGGGAGCTCTGTGAGAATTACATTATTTGATTTCTCCAGTGCTTCCAACACCATTCAGCCAGGGATTTTAAAGGACAAGCTAGAGCACATAAGGGTTGGAACAACACCTCTCAAACTATATTCTGGACTACATCACAAACCGACTGCAGGATGTGAGGGCACGGGAATGTGTTTTGGCCATGATTGTCTGCAGTACCGGGGCTCCACAGGCAACTTGTCTTGTCTTGTCTTGCCATTTCTCTTCACCCTGTACACTGCAGGCTTCAGGTACAATTAACAATCCTGCCATCTACAAAAGTTCTCTGATGACTCTGCAATCATCAGACTCACCACAGATGATAATGCCAGAGAATACAGAGAACTGATTCAGAACTTTGTGCAGATTAATGCAGGGAAGACCAAAGAGTTGGTGGTTGCTTTTCACAGGTGAGGACAGATACATGTGACACCAGTCAGCATCTAGGGAATGGACACTGAAACAGACAAACTGGACTGGACAAACAACTTCACTGCTCTGTAGAAGAAAGAGCAGAGCAGACGCTGCCTGCTAAAGCGACTGAGATCTTTTGGAATGCATGAAATGCATCTGCTACTTCCACTGAGTTTATTAACAACCTACCTGACAACGTTTCAAATACCTACGGAGCCTGATCAGCTTGAGCTTGTAACCAACCAATTAGAATGTCTGTTTCGCTCAACACTAGATAAAGTTGCACCTA
>JAVSBU010338615.1:0-10758 GCA_033118015.1 Loricariichthys derbyi | reverse complement strand
ATTGCCATTTTTAATGGTATATAAATTGCAAAGGATGATGTAAATACAGGCCCAAATATTGAAACCCTCCATGTACCTACCTGTTAAACACACAAGCTAACAAATTAGCAGTTACCTAGCCAATGATTTATTATACAATAGCAGGAGACCATGTAGGTTCCCAATTAGTTTCTATTAATTAATTTCCAATAGTATGCTTTTACTATTTTCCTGGGAGCTATAAAATAAAACCATACTAAATGTATATTACTTTAAACATATTACTAGTTTAAATTACAGAGCTTCTTTAACACACTGTTTTGTCATACTATTGGCAATTACCTTTGGGGTAGAAAGTGTTACTTGATCCTGAACTAAATGACTTATTATCTTTATCATTAGTTTGTGCCTGCTCCTTTGAAGATACTCCCGATTTCACTGCCAAGCCTGCTGTCATGACCGTAATGACTAACAAAACCAATGAACAATCCTCTAATCTCTACTAGTATTTCTTTACACTCAAAAGCAGCCATAATGCCCTGATGTTACTATTAGTATAATTACATTCATCCATGCTTTCAATGGCATCTTGGTTCTCTATATTGCAGATCACAAGGATGCAGTACTAAGAACTGCAATTGGTTTAATTCAGAAATCTTTAAACTATCTACCTATACTATTTGGCTACTGCAGTTAAATGTCATAAACCACACAATCCTGACTCATGTATTTGCCATTAGCTGGACAACCACAGACATTTTAAATGACATATGGTTGAAACAGTACTTAGAATCCAAAATGAATATGAGTTATGCTTGAAGGTTTCACAAGACATAAAGTGCTTCTGCTTGGCAGCTTTAAAGAAGGCACCACAAACCACAGTCCATGCTTTCCAGCTTGTGGTAAGAACACAAGTCTATATATAGGTACACATACCCTCTCCATCTCTTCCAAACAACCTCTTTTTAGTGTGATTCCTAATGGTAACCAGTTCACTACTGTGTGAATGAGGTATAACTTAATTTTGGGAATCAGTATGGGAGGGTTGGTAAGGAGTCTATGGCAAACATTCAGACCCTTGCATGTATGCACGTTCAGTACATACATATATGATTAAAAAGGCACTGACTGAATAGTGAAAACAGACCTGACCTCTTTGGCTACATACATGGATATATACGATGGCAAGGCAATAAAATAAATTAAAACTAATCCAATAGCGTGGGACATGGTGGATAATCAGAAGTTCACTGTTCAACACGTGTATAGTTCATATTTTCTATAGTCTCCAGAGGACTTTAGCTTTGGTATTGTCCTACTGACATGTAAGAGGAAGAAAAAGTTTGTAGATAAAAGTACCTTTTTAAAACAGTAACAGCGACAACACTACTGACGCAACGGTCCTCTCGCTTAGCTCGAATGAACAACTGAACTACATACGACAACTATAACACTACAATCTGAAAAAAATATTGTTTTGCTATTACTGGCAGTAAAAGTGCAGTTTTCAACACAATCCACCATTGCAGTCTTAAAAGTCCAACCATTAAAATCACTTCAAAACACAACTGTTTGGCAGTATAGTATGTGTAATGGCACAGCTATGATAAAGACTACTGAAAAGACTTCCTTTATCACTCTTATTCCTACATTACAAGGTGTAATACTCTGCATATTCAAGTGCTGTGGATTAAAAAATAAATGTTGTATTTTAATAATCCAGTTCTGGAGGAACATTCACCTATTTATTAGGGCACAACAGCAGGCTTGCAAAGTGGCAGGACACAAACTTAGCATGTTTGTTTGGCTAGGTAATAACAGATCCAATTACACTTGTGTCCTAACAAATCCATCTGTGATTCGATTTCCCCATAGAATTTGAACTCATCAGCTAACAGAGCTGGTCTAAAATGTGTCCAACGACTATACTTTCAGCTGTTAGCAGTGACAGTAAAGATAGTTCATGGAATTTAAAGGACTTTCTTCAGCTGAGAACGATATGTATTCCAGATATACTCTACCTCTGCATGTATGCTAATCACTGTTCATGCAGAAGTAGAATACCTGTTGACCTGAGCAATATTGAGCCATATCTCATACGTTTGCCTGTCGGAGAGCGTAGGAGGAATGAGCGGGTTTAAAGGAATGCTGCTCTGGTTCTCACTGCCCCCCCTAACGTTTTCGGTGGCGCCTCGTCCTGCATATAGGTGCGTGTGTAGGGCTGCAACTGGTACTCTGGGATCTATGTGTAGGACAGATGGGAGCCATTGGATATCTGAGAGGTGATGCTGGTGCTCCTGCTCATGCTCTGCTCACTGTGCCCTCCTGACGTGGTCCTCCTGAGGGGCTGTGGGCTGTTACGCATCGCCATGCTCCCGCTGCTCTTTGGCACAGCCCCCAGGAGTCCTGGGTGGCTCCACTGTGGTGCTGCTGCTGAAACAGATGGACCCCAGATCTGCTGGCCCGGCACTCCCCCCTGACCGGCGTGGTAGTGCTGGCCGGAGCTGACGCCCCATTGGGAACTCCGGGAACTTGAGGAGTGGGCCCAGCTGGCTGGAGCTCCGGGGAAACTATGACTCAGTGACTCAGGGGAGATGTTGGCCAGCACCATGTTGCTGAATCCCAGACGCATGCTCTCCGAGTCGAAGGCCTCAATCTCTCTGGCCTGGCGCTCCAGCAGGCTACGGATTCGCTCGGAACGATCGTTCTGCAACGACTGCATTTCATCTTCGATCTGTGGGACACAAAAGAGAATGCCGTTGTCACCAACACACACACACATGCCAGAGCACAGAAACTATATCTAGTTCCAGACTCAAACTAATCAGATTAAATACAACAACGGGTTGAAAGTAAATATGGAGACTATATTGTTCCATGAGTGAATATTGAGTGCAGGTTGGCCAGTTTCATGTGCTTTTTGTCCAAGGCAGACTCCTAGTATGTATGGACTCAAGGCAGACAGTTTATTAGGTGCATTCACATCTTACCTATGACCACTGGCAATTTATATGTACAATTCATAGGTACAGAATCTTCGGCAGTGTCCAATCTATTACTGTATATAATGATGAAGTGCTCACAGATGGTACATGTATCCATGTGCCAATGAAGTCAGATATCAAGCAGTTGTGCCCAGAACATATTATATTACACACACAGTGCTGACCAAAAGTCTGCAACCACTACTGAACTGAACTGAAGGGGGTGTCTAGCATGGACTTCACAAGTGGCTGATTACAAATTAAAAGCCTTTATTGGATGTGATGGGTGGCAAATTGGTGCAAGTGGTTAGCCCAGTCACCTCACAGCTCCAGAGATCCCTGGTTCAGTGCTGATCTTGGACTCCACATGTGATGTCTGCATGTCCTCCTCATGTCCATGTGGGTTTACTCCAGGTACCTCTGTTTCCTCCCACATTTCAAAGACATTAGATTAACCGGTCAATCTAAAATCGACCCAGTATATGTGTGTGTATGTATGCTCTGGAGCATATCAGGAGCATGCTCAGGACCAGAGGCCAGGGAGGTTCCTTGATCAACAACACCTCCCTAAGACATAGCCAACAGTACATGCATGTGATGCCATAGCTTTGACTTGAACCCAGGACATTGTAATGGTGGTCTAGCAAATTAATGTTGCACACTGGAAGCCTTGCTGGTGTTCTTAAATAGTATTTAATATTCTGTATACAGTGTTCCCTCACTTATCGTGGGGGATCTGTTCCAGACCCACCCGCATTAAGTGAAATTTCGCGAAGTAGCGACGCTCTGCTTATTGTAGTAATTATACAGTATGTACATTATTTTAAGTCTTTATAAACTCTTCCCACACTCTTATACATAACCCTTTCACATTCGCTTAATAACTTTTCCCATACTATAGATGTACCTTTTAAAAAACGTCTACTTAAAGGTTCAAAAATGTTTTAAACTCTTAAACCTAGAGACATAATTGAAAAAAAATGATGAGTATTTATCATTGAATATATATCCTACAACTAGAATGAAAATGACTTGGCTTACTGAGAAGCTTGATGGCCACTGCCGAAGGAACCTTTCAAAATAAAAGGTGTGAAGTCTATACATTTAGGTAAAGGCAGAGTCTTTTATTTTGAGGTCTCTCATGTAAGTGAAGTTAGCCACAATAAGAAAGTATTTACGTCAATATTAAATATAGATAACTTAAATATCAATTAGGTAATTAACCAAAATGAATAAACATTTTAGGTGGTCATTTACACTGTAATAATACGTACTACGCATGTGCAAAAATACTTTAAACAGAGTTTAAAACCCCGTGAAACAGCAAAAATACCACGATAAATATTTTACATTAATATATTTTGAAAATCTGCGAAACAGCGTGTCCGCAATAAACGAACTGCGAAGTAGCGAGGGAACACTGTATATACTAAAATTCTATATAAAAACAAGTGCAACGCAGTCAGTAGAGTTAGCAGTGTTCGATCAGGTGCATTAGTGTCTGCATTTTAGCTTTAGTCCCAAATCATGACAAATGTAGTTGTTAGTGCGTGTCTATGTAAAATGGTCCAGACCTTCTGCTCCAGCAAAGCCCTGCGCAGAGAAACTCTCTGCTCCAGCTCCTTCCTCTCTCGATCCTGCTGTGCATCTGTCTGCATCTTAATCTTACTCTGATATGCATTCAGCAATTCCAGCTCCTGCTGCAACTGCATCCGCAGCACCTGACACTCGGCCTCCTGAGCTTCGTCCAGTCGCAACTGAGAAAGACATAAGATGTGTCAATAATCACACCCACATGGAGGTGACTGCTAATGTGATACGAAGATCACTCACAGCCTGTGTGGAGAGCATGTCGTTGATGGAATGGTCATACTGTTCAGCGAGAATGGCCAGCTTCCGTGTCTGCTCCTCTTTCAATCTCTTCAGCATGGTCTTGTGTTCGGATTTGGGCGTGTTCTCCAGCAGGTGATTCCTCAGGGCCTTGTACTGTCGTGTCTGGATCTTACATGTATCTTGGAATTGCTTCTTGATCTGGAGCTCTTTGGACTGGAGGAAGGATGGTGGGAGTGGGTTAGTGTAAACAGGAAACAGGAAAGTGATAACAGTATAGGCAAACAAAGTACTGGAAATCCCAGGGTATAGAGCAAATGAGCAAGTGCTAAAGTTCCTCCTCAGTAGGTCCTGACTTCTCTAATTGCACTAACTGCAGTCCTTGACTAAACTTAACAGTAGTTTATACCTAAAATTTGGCTATAGAATGAAACGCTTAATTATATGTTTTATATTTTTTTCCAAGCAGATTCTGACATCCAACAAACGTACATCATTTTGAAAAATAGAGCTAGAACAGTCTACAGTCCAAATGGGATATATCACGTAAACAAAGCACACCAACAGTAAGGTAGCAAGCTTTCGAGTGAATGACAGATGACTTCTCTTTACCTAAATCCTGCCTCTGAATCTGCATTGTTGATTTGCTGTTGAGGTTACCAGCAGTTTATGGCTGCAACGTTTGAAATTAAAATACAGATTTTTATTTCCTATTCTAATGTGTTATCAATTTTAGACCATTCTAGGCCATTAAAGCAAATGGATGTTGATCAGATGGTAGTTAGATTACACATACCTGTATAAGTTATACAGTAATAGTTAACAGCAGAAATATTATTACTATATTACTAGTATCCTCAGAGGGAAAACATGTGATGGTATAGCATGCTTAGTCAACCAGAGAAGTGGATGGAGCATAATTGCCCTCTGATGTGGTCCGAGTAATGGTATGAGAACTGGAACTGGGAGAACATCCAAAAGAAAAGGAGCCCAGGATCCATTATTTCCTAAGGGAAATCACAGCTTGGCTCTAGTACATTCAGAATCCAGACTAGATTCAGTGATGTCAACACAATACAGCAAGCTGTGGAGGAGCATCACCTTCTCACTGCGGTTGAGTACAAGGACACTTTCACAACCAGACCTAAAATGTAAACACTAAATCAAAATTGTGAGGATGAAGCAGGGTTTTACCTTGAGGCTCTTGGGCTGTTGACGGACCTCCATGACGTGTTTCCGACGAAGCTCTCTCTCTCTGCGCTTGTTGTACTCCATCTGGTTATTGAGCTCAGTCTGGTGCTGTAAGCGGATGAGCTCAGCTCGAGTCTTCTGGATGGTGCTCAGGTGCCTAAACTCCAGTTCCTGCATAGACTCATGGTGCCGCAGTAGCATGGCATGTTCCAAGTCCTTCTGAGTCTGTCTTTTGTTCAACTCCTTTAAAACACAAATAGAAGAAGACTGTCAGATAGACAGACTTGTGGTCAAGGTCTTGTCACCAAAAATATTGTTGCACTGTCCTACTGAGACCGCAAATATCCACTGGCTCACAGTTCCTATTGACAAAATAACTTGAACACAGCACAAGCTAACAGCACAGTTTCTGAATTTCCAGCTAAGGCCAGACTTTTTTAATTACTTGTTTGGCAGATCCGCCGATGTTAGTTTGCCACATTTTCGGAAAAAAAAAAATAGGAAAAATCGCCTTCCTATATTAGTTGAAAACAGCAATTTAAAACTCGGGCCATCGCGACTGACGCATGCATAGAATGTACCAAAATCTGTCGTCACAAACGCATGCGCAGACGAAGCAAACCAGAGAGTAGCAGTCATGAGAGAGAGGTAGAGAAAGGTCACCTTAGCGACTTTGTCGCTAAATTTAGCGACTTTTCAGACCATCAACTTTATTTTTGAAAAAGCGACTAGCGACAAATCTAGTGACTTTTTGTGGTGTTATTGGAGACTTTTGGAGACTCTGAGAGGAACTGCGCATGCCCAAAGCCACCACATCATGAATGCCAACAGAAATTATACGCATCTCATCTACCACTGGAAAAGTGAGTAAACTCATCTCTCACATTTGCTGTAGCTTTAGCGGTCATTTGTATTTTTTGCTTTGATATCGTTCTGAATGTATGATACGGTGTTCTGCTTGGATGCTGGGGTGATTTGATGAAATGTGTTTAGCCATATAGTGCACATTGGTTTGGCTACTTATGTTTGCTAATGAAAAAAAAAAAAAAAAGAAATTCTAAAGTGAAATTTTATTTTTATTTCCACCACCGTATTCAGATTTTCATAACAGAAATCTGCCAAACAAGAAATAAAAAAAGTCTGGCCTAATGGAGCAGATTAACTGAGCTGACTTTAACAGTATATGCTCCTGAGAATTTACTATCAATCAGAATGGAGTATGCGTACCTCTCTTGCCAGGTCTTGCTCCACATTGTGACGAGCAACAAGAATACGTCGTTTGAACCTGCGGCACTCAAGCTCAAGGTACTGACGCTGCCTACGTAGAAGGTTAGCCTCCTCCTCTGCTTGGAAGTGCTGCAAGTTCTCCTTTTGCTTAGAAAGCCACTCCTGCTTCTCCTTCTTTGGTGTGGACTGATTCTCATTTAGTTCCTAAAAAGGAATTAAATGTGCTTTAATTAAGGACATACAGAATATACATGTTCTGTGCTACAACTGAACATATCGCAAAGCCAGATTTTTCTCTATAGCACTTTTTATAGTAGAACATTGTCTCAAAACAACTTTACAAATAACCTCCTCAGACAAAAAAAAATCACCTTGCTTGTTTGTGGTGGTATAGTGAAGTGAACGTCTAATTTGATGTGTGGCAAATGAGTCACAAAGCAAATGATATTGACGGGCAAAAAGGACTGTGTTTGGGTGTGCAAAAGGCCATAGTCTGAAGTAAGTAGCTAAATTTGAAGGTATATCGAAGTGCATGATCATGTGGGTCTACCAGAAGTAGCAAAAAATCCCAGTCTACAGGAATCTATCATCTGAATTGTGGCCGAAAGATGAAACTGACAGAAAGGGACCACCAGTTTGTTTCGCAGATTTTGAATTAAAATCTTTTCACTTTCAGGTAAGAATTGCTTCTAGAATTCATCACAGGTCTTTCACCTCCAATTTCTGAAAGAACACTTAACAGGGAACTGCATACCATGAACATACGGAGCAGAGTGGCACACAAGAGGCCTTCACTTTATCTGTCACAAAGTTGGCTGATTACAGTGAGAAAAAAGACACAAATTGCAATGTACATGACTGGAAACATGATGAACAATCAGGAGCAGTTCAGGAGCACATCTAGACTGACCTGCAAAATGCCCAGAAGTAAATTGATTGAAAATTGAAAAAATCTGTGGGACAACCTGGAACAATGAGTAAGATGCCATGAAAGATGCCATTTTTTCCCCTCCTTGCTCTCGGTGAAGGCAGACGTGTCTCTGTGTTCTCCTGCCCTAATCTTCCCTGCTTTGCATCTGCTGTGCGTTTTTGTCTACTGACTCGCTTTGAGAGACTCTCTCTGTGCTGCTCATCGAATAAAGAAAAATGGAACTTAAGTGGTCTCTGAATGCAACTGACACCATCTTCTCGACCAGAAGACAGGGTTCGGGGGAGCCTGCTTGTCCTGACGGAACATTTGTGGCTGGCTACACTATGGGGCATGAATGCGGGCGGCTGTCCAAGGCCCATTTACGCTGCCTGACATGATTAATACGTTGGGCAGAGCGGTCGCCACTCAGACTGTGACTAAGCCGTGAGAATGGTTTGATCTTGGAGAAGCTGGTGGCTCTGCAGTGGAGTTTGGACTGTCTTAGAGACCACTTGGACAATTCTGAATGAACTGGACGTTCTGATACGGACTAGTCAGCTTGCTCAAGTATGCTGCTGGCACGTTAAATCTAATCTATGTTTTTCGGACTCCTATCAGCGTGTACCTTGGCCAAGGACGTGGCTGGAACATAAACAATCCCCCAGTAAGGGCATTATGAAGAGACTTCTCTCTCCCCTGTTTATGCCTTCATTGCTTTTTTTTCCCTGTCATGAGTCTCAGTTTTATGTTGTAATGTGTATTTGTGAATAGCTGTGCAGAGGTGTTTTTTCAGTTCCCAAACTGTATTCATTAATGAACATAGTCTGGGGATGTTTTTTTTCCTCCTCCCCTTACCCCATATATTACTTATTTGTCATTTGTTTTTTCTAGCTTAAGTTGGCACCGTACATGGCTGCCACGACATTCTGGTGTCTCTGTCTCTCGTGTACCCTTATGTCACAAAAGCATTTCACTGCAAGTTGTACTGTGTATTACTATGCATGTGACAAATAAAATCTGAATTTAAAAAGCATGACCAAAACTGGCCCGAACTGTGCAATTCTTTGATGCAAGATTGGCAGAAAATTGATGTCATCTAGATTCAGAAACTTGTACAGTTCATGCAGGGGGGGACTGGCATACAGGGCTACCGGGGATTTCCCCGGAGGCGTTAGTGGGCCGGTGGGGCGTCCGGTCCGGCCTCATGATTCAGCCCATGGAGGTGGCGTTGCGCTCGCCCCGTAGTCGCGCTGCCTCACTATGCCTCAACTCCTCCTCTACTACGTCTCCTCTGCCTCTCTGCTCAGCGCACGGCCACAGAGGACCTGTAAACACATGAACGTGCGCTATAGATCGGCTGAGCGGAGAGAAAAACATATCCAATAAAGGACACCAGCCTGCAAAAAAAAAATGCCTCTGTGGTGCTTATTAATAACTCAGCAGTCAGTCACGAATATGAAAAGCGTGCCCTTGTCCCTAGTGCCACTGCCACACAAACAAACATAAAACCATCCTCCAACAGAAAAATGCGGAGCGCTGTTATGGATCTAACTCGTCACGTGCTGATTCCTCTGTGGCACATTACTTAAATCAGTGACACAGCAGGCCTGAATAAATAACTCCGCATTTGTCGAGAAGATGGAGCAGCGAAAGCAAACTACAAAACGTAAAGGTGGCGCTGAAAAGTTGAAAGATTAAAAAAAGGAAAGCCCTCCAGGAAAGCGCAGCAACAAATTTAAAAATTGATGACTTCTTTGGGGGTCCTTCCTCCAGTTCTGTTTCAGGTATTGCCACAAGTCACGATGAGAGGTCAAATGCCACTAACAGCAGCACAAGTGAGGTTAGCATTGTTTAATAATTCTAACTTCAAAATGTTTTTGTTGTTGTGCATATTTACACAGCACTCATACATTAACAATACTAATTTATTAACCCAAGTGAGGACGTTGACAGCCAGAGGGACCAAAGCTCAGATTTTGAAATGGTCAAAGGACAAGGGCAGCCTGAAGAGCATCCACAAGAACAAAGCCAAAGCACTATGGTTAGAATAATAATATTAAACTTTACTCACTAAATCATGCACTAATAGTATTACCAAATACTAATAATATTAATTATTTGTATTGTTTTAGTATTATTACTAAGAGTATAGGTGTGCTTTAGGACTACTAATTAACAAAACTAATTATCTAGAGGCTGAGGACTATTCTGCTACAGACAGAGATACGACTCAATCAAAGGCCTAGATGCCCCTCAATCAGATATTGATTATTTCACCAGGCCAAAAATCTTTCTTCATTTTCACCCTCAACAGAAGGCAGACAAGCCTACAGTAAAAAGAGCATTCACACATAAAGATGGTACTATAAGAAAATGGCTGTCATACAATGACAAAAATCAAGCACTTTTCTGCTTTGTTTGCATGGATATTTTGTCAATACTAGTGACAGTAACTCCTTCATTACTGGCATGACCACCTTCACCCACAAACACACATCAAATAATTGAAGAGCATGAGTGAAGTGATACTCAGAGTTTATGCTGAGACATACTTTCTTAGATCCTCCAAAAAGACAGTTAAGGACCTTCTTATTGGACCTCAAATGTCACTCCACAGGCAGCAAGTACGTAGGAGGC
>JAVSBU010338604.1:0-10759 GCA_033118015.1 Loricariichthys derbyi | reverse complement strand
ATGTTGAAACTTTTTGTGCGACCGGGATTTTTTTCCCGGTTTAGGCCACGCCCACCACCGGTTAATTTGTAAGCATCCAGGTTTTGCAGGAACACTGCAGGATACAATTCGGACGTTTCAGTAAGCCAAATCTCGGTTAACTCGGCCGCAACCGTGTATGTGTGAACTAGGCATTAAAGCAAATGTTATGGCTCTTCTAGCTTTTCAGCTGAAAATGTGAGTTTTTTAACAATGCACTGGAACTTGATGAGTGTTCATTTTAAATGAGTTTGTAAGGTTACAATCCTTGGAGTTTTTTGTGGCCACGTACAAGTATAGTAACAAGCCAGAACACAATACATATCAGGTGTTTATCACATATATAATTCTTAATACATAATTCATGCCTTTCAGTCTGGACAGGTGTCACACAGACTCCTCGAATGGTGCAGAGAGAATCACACTTTTGCTACTCTCAAAGCAAAGCCCTGCCATACCTCGGATTTTTTGGTCCTACGCTACCACCCTTCATCGGAGGAGCCGTATCAAATGTCCCTGACTGTGAAGGGCTGCTGCACCAGTAGCATGAGGCAGTGCGGGGTGGCACGCACCAGTCTCACTCAGGTGGAACATACTAGCTCGAAACAGACCTTACATCAGAGCAGTAGAAAGCCTGCGTGCAACTAAAACCTAGTGGCATGCCGTGGATAGGGCAGGGCCCCTAACAGTACATTGTCCCTTTGTCAATGAAGCACTTAGTCCTCTCCTATAGTATTTTATGTTTGGAGAATACAGGGACCAGATTCATGAAAGCCTTCTTATGATAAAAAACAAAACCAAAAAAAAAAAAAAAAAACTTGCAAAGGTTCTTAAAACTAACACAAAAGTTTATAAGAATATTCTTAAATGCAATTAAAAAAAACTCAAGTTTGTAAACATTATCTTATGAAAATCTTAATTATGTCCTTATGGTTATATTAAGAAAGTTGTGTTTTTATATAGGCTCTGTTGCATAACAACTTATATGAAGCAAGACAGGACAGTGGAGAAAAACATCAAACCAAGTGTATGTAAACTTTTGCCAACAAAAACGTGATGGTGTGAGACAAAGAAACTGCGGGAAAAAAATCCTCCTTGGAAAATATGATAATATGACACTTCCAGTCTGAGAGTTATCATAAGGTTAAGAAAGTTTAAGGATTGTAATGTTTTCAAGAATACCACATGATCTTAGAATTGCTTTTAAGAAAAGAGTTAAGACAAAACAATTTGAAGAATATCAACTTTTCCTAACTTTATTTTTCGTAATAATTAAGTAAAGAATTTGACATCTGTGTTACCCCACCCACCCATCCACCCACCCATCCATCCATCCACCCACCCATCCACCCACCCATCCACCCATCCACCCATCCACCCATCCATCCACCCATCCACCCATCCATCCACACAGTATATATGCCCATGTGAAAGAGGGAATCATGGATTACTGCTTGCAAATGACTTAATTACTGTTTCCTAGACATTGACATAACATTTTGTTTGAAAAATTATACTAGGGGTGCCAATAACTGTGGCAACCATTATTTTAATTAATTTTCTTACACTTAATCCTGGTAACGGTCATGGGAAAGCCAGTGCATAAGGCAAAAATAAACCTAGAAGTAGCGCCAATCTGTCATAGGGCACATGCACTCACACACTCATGCACACATTAAGGGCATTTTAGAAACACCAGTTAACCTTGCATGCATGTCTTTGGAATGTGGGAGGAAAGTGAGGTATCCAGATTAAACCGATGTGGATATGGCATGCAAACTCCACACAGTCCGAGCTCAAGATCTAACAGATGAGCTGTGCGATGACCTCCGCCATATGGCCCACATTGTTTTATGAAAAATAATTTTTTTCTTGATGAGATTTTTTTTTTTTTTTTTTTTTCGCCTAAGAGGCTTTCAGTCATTCAGTAGATGGCCTTATCCAGAGCGAATTAAATCTGTTACAATCTTACAATCCAAGCATTTGTGGGTTAAGGGCCCTGCTCAGGGAGCCAACTGTGGCAGCTTGGCAGATATGAGATTTTGAATCCTATTTCTTAAATTACATTTTCATGCCATACCAACTTTTTCCAAATTTGGGGATGTATGTACACACACGCACGCACGCACGCACACACACCTGGGCAAAGAAAATGGATCAAACCTGGAACTGCAAAATATTAACCTTTTATTTACATTTTACATTTATGTCACTTAGCAGACACCCTTATCCAGAGTGACTTACAATTTATACATTCCTACAATCTTAAGATATTGTGGGTTAAGGGCCATGTTTAAGGACCCAAGAATGGCAGCTTGGCAGAGGTGGGATTTGAACCCTGGACCTTCTGGTCCATAGTCCAACACTTTAAATGCACTTTTGCTCATGCCTCCATTTGCTCATCACTACTTGTTTTTGCAGTGAACTGTTTGTGGGTAAAAAAGAGCTGAAGATAAGGTATTTTCATAGGCTTTTCATAGCTGAATTCAAGACAAGAATCTTTCAGGAGGAACAATAATCAGTCTGATGATGGTTTGTGTCTAGAACATAAGTTAAAAAAGGCAATGTCATCTAAGATAACCAAAGACAAAATTAAGTTTCTTGCAGAATATGGGAAGTTTAGAGTTGCTTAGCAGAGTTGTGTGGACTGACGAATTACTAATTGAGTTGCATGCTGATGTTTCAGAGAGGGGTCTACAAAATTCAGTAGAGAAACAATTAATATGTCCCTTTTAGGCATGGAGATAGATGTGCCATGATATGCTAAGCCTTTTCAGCTGCAGGTACTGCTGAGCTGCTTCACCAGTCAAAAGCCACTTAATGCTTTGGAAAAAAAAATCACAGCTTCCCTACTTAAAGTTGTCTTCTAAAGAGAAATGATCAATTTTATTTTTCAGAAAGAAAATGCTCATTCACACACTGAATCCATCAGAATCATGCTTTGGCCTGATCAGTGTCCAGATTTAACCCTATGGAGAAGTCTCGCATTAAACACAAGCTAACTGGGGGAAACATTTTGTAACTTCTTTCTTCTCTTTTTTCTCTAAAAAGCTGTCCACAAGTTCACCAAAGGGAAAGGACATCCCATACTAAGTTACTTTACCTATCTTGCTAATTCTTGCTAATTTCCTGAACAGCTATTTGCTGTTGAGATAATTAAAATCTTAATATTTTAGCAATGTTAGGGTTTACATGCCTGTTTGCACATAATTGCAAACATTTCATATATACAGTAGTTTCAGTTTTGCTCTGAAAAAAATATTAGTGTTATCATTATTTTCTATCGTGTCTGAAAGAAAATTGGTGGTATAATTTGTACCTAGAATAAATCCCAGTTATCTATATTGATCATGATGAATTCATCATTGTTTTCCTTATGTTTGATGGGGTGGCATGGTGGTGCAGTGGTTAGCACTGCTGCCCTAAAGTTCTGAGAGCCCCAGTTCAGTCCCGACTCCTGGCTCCACATGTGTGGAGTTTGCATGTCCTCCCTGTGTCGTGTGGTTTTATCTGGGTACTCTGGTTTCCTCCCACATTCCAAAGACATGCATGCTATGATAATTGGTGCTTCTAAAGTACCCTTAGTCTGTTAGTGGTTGTGCCCTATGCTGGATTGGCGCCCTGTGTGCGGTTGTTCCTGTCTTGTGCACTGTGTCGCTGGCTAGGCACCAGCTCTCTCACGACCCTGACCAGGATAAGCAGATAAGACGAATGAATGAATGAATGAATGAATGAATGAATGTCTGACCAGTAGAGGGCAACATTGCACCAAATATCCTGTTGCGAAAGGCAAGTCTTCATCAAAAGAACCTTGATCTTGATACAACAAGACCTGCTAATATCCCTGAGTCGCCCAACTTTACCTTTTTAAGAAATCAAAATGAAAGCTTGGATATTGCTCCGAGATTTCAATGCTCATTTAATGTTTGCGTATTTACTTGGTACTTGGAGCAATGAGATTTGTGTTTATTTTGCTAATCGTGTATTTTTCAGTCTTTCCTAAAATAGATGTTCTTTAAAAGAACTTGCAAATGCTCAAATTCTGTTCCTCTTTTTACTCTGACCACACATTTCTATTTAGGTATTGTATCACGTTTAAATACTTGACATCTGTTGGTACCAAGAAATGACTTTTTTATATTACAGTTCAGTGAATTATTTATTTACAGGCCAATAAATAATAAAATAATTTTAATAGAGAAATGTGTTATATTTAAGTTTGAACCTGACCAGAGCTGCTCTAATCTTTATATAAGACTGTATTCTGTAACGAATCCTGTCTTGTGTCTATACATAAGTGTTAAATATATTTAAACATGAAAAGGTATAACAATATTTTTATAAAAACAATAAGCTGTCCATTTCCCAAAGCTATTTTACCTTTGATTTACAGTCTGTCTGTCTGTTTGCATGAGAGTGAACAAGCATTCTGCTGTTTTTCTGTACTGTTGTATTGAGTTTGTATAATGGTGGAAGTGATTAGTGCAGTGGCTGTAAACCTCCAGTGGTCCTGACCTGTGTAAAGTTTGCCTTTTCTCCCTGTGTCTATGTGGGTTTGCTCTGGGTTCTCCAGTTTCCTCTCACATTCTAAATACATGTATTAGGTACATTGTTTGCTCTAAATTAACCCCAGCGTGAGTTTGGCTGACTAGTATTTTTATAACCTCTCTTTTGTCACAAATAACCATTAAGGCTGATATGATGTTAAACAAACAGGCAAACATACAAACTGTAATGGACCTTGCCCCAAGTGGTAAATGTCTGGGGGCTTTATAATGCTTTGTAGGTGGGTAAAGTAATAAGTATTTATTTTTGTTAAATCCCATTAATAAGCATATGTTTAAAGAACAACAGTGTATTTATTTCATAAAAAATTTAAGTTTTTAAATCAGATTTTTCTATAATCAAAAGTTTACCTTTAGATACAATTGTGGACTCTGGACTCTCATCTATAAAATTTCTATAAAGTATTTTGTTCATAGTTCGTCTATAAAGTTCATTTAACTGTATTTTGTTTAACTCAGCTTTCATCCTGCATTCTTAAAAAAATATAATACTATCTTTTAATGTGAAGCTTCTTTCTCCAATTGCAGCATCTTATTCAATATGTCAAAGTACAAGTATGAACTAGATGTGCTGTTCCAAGCTAGAGCCAAACATTTGAAATATTTTAACATGGTATACATAATATTCGTCTTGATATTAACAAGCCCTTAATCCTGCTAAAATTCTATAACATACTGTTTACAAACCAAATATTTATGGGCAGTTCTTAAATTGTTAATTTCCATAGACACCATACCTGTTCTTGGGCAGTTGGTGTACTGTTGAGGGTCTTGTGGATGGCTCAAGGGATTCAAGGGAATGTGGTAAAGGTGGGATTTTGTGGTGTTGTGAAATCAGCTCTGTGGTGCATGTTGTAATCGTGGTGATGGGAAGATGATGAGGTGAAGGCTTGTGTTACTCAGAGGAGAAAATCAAACCTCCATGGCTGGAAATTAGATGATGCCGTTAATAAGAAGGGAATGATTTCTGTGAGCCAGTCGATCTGCCTCCCCTAAAACCACTACATGCTTCTCTAAGTTCTCACATTCACAGATATATATTTGTATTAGTATATTTGTAAGGTGTTCCTAATGGTAATTCTCTACTTACATAATGCTACGCATTTTTATCATTAACTTAAAGAACCTAAAGGATTCTCGAGGTGCACGTTTGCTTGTGAGGACCACCAAAACATCAATTTATACCTTTTGTTATATAATGTTTTAACGTAAACAATTACAGATATTTAATGGCTGATGACCAGCATGCTGAAAATTATTAGTGTTAGCTTGCAGTATACATGAATTGTTGGTAATCGTTGTTGATTTATATTTTAGGATAGTTTCCAGGCTCAAATAGTCATTACGCTAAATGAATAAACTCATTCACTGACTGTTCTACAATGATACTGTAACCATTGTAATTTTGATAAATGTTTTCAGTAATGGGTGGGACAGTGACACAAGTGGTTGGAATTGTTGTCTGACAGCTTAGGATGTCCTTACTTGTACTGTTTATGCTAGTAAGCGAAGCGAGACTAAAAGTCCATAGTACATAGACTGCTTCAGTTATGTAGATGTTAGTGAGCAGCAAACGCATTATGGAGAAAAGTGTTGGGACACATCACTTTATCGTTACATTAATGTGTTTAATTTACTCCCATTGCTACAGGTGTATAAAATAGAACACTTTGCAGTCTGCCTTTATATATACAGTGTTCCCTCACTTATCATGGGAGATCCGTTCCAGACCCACCAGCAATAAGTGAATTTCCGCGAAGTAGCGACGCTATGCCTATTGTAGTTATACAGTAAGTACATTATTTTAAGTCTTTATAAACTCTTCCCACACTCTTATACATAACCCTTTCCCACTCGCTTAATAACATTTCCCATACTGTACATGTACCTTTTAAAAACGTCTACTTAAATGTTCATAAAATGTTTTAAACGCTTTAACTTAGATACTTAATTTTAAAAATTTGATATGAGTACTTATCATCGAATATACGTCCTACAGCTAGAATGACAATGAATTAGCTTATTGAGAAGCTTGCCAACAAAGATGGCCAATGGCGAACGACCCTTTCAAAATAAAAGACTCCGCCTTTACCTAAATGTATAGACTGGCATGTAGTCTCTTGTGTCAGTGAAGTTAGCCACAATAAGAAAGTATTTACCTCAATATTAAATATAGATAACTTAAATATCAATTAGGTAATTAACCCAAATGAATAAACATTTTAGGTGGTTATTTACACTGTATAATATGTACTACGCATGTGCAAAAATACTTTAAACAGAGTACTGGAAAACCCAGTGAAACAGCAAAAATACCACAATAAATATTTTACGTTAATATTTTTTGAAAATCCGTGATACAGTGAGTCCGCGATAAACGAACCACGAAGTAGTGAGGGAACACTGTATGTGAAAGAATGGGTCATTGTTAAGAGCTCTCTGAATTTGATTGTGGTACTGTAATAGGGTTGCACAAAGTCAGTTTGTAAAATTTCTTCCCTGTTACATACTCTGTGATTAGCTCTGAGTGGTATTATTTACAAAGCATTTAGGAACCACAAACACCAAGCGAAAACCACATATAGTTAGAGATGAGGGCCAATAAGTGCTGATTTGCACTGTGCATTAAAGTCGCCAACGCTCGGCTGACTCAATCAGTGTCGATTAACAAATCCCCTTTGGTAGTACTATCAGCACACAAATGTGCATTGGGAGCTTTATGGTATGGGTTTCCATGGTCAAGCAGCTGCATGCAAGTACAGTTACATTACCACCTTACAATACAAAGTGTCAGATGGAGTGATGTAAAGCGCATTACTGCTGGGCTCGAATGAGTAGAAATGTTCTGTGGAGTAATGAATCACACTTCTCTATTTTGCATAGTCTGGGTTTGGTAAAGAACTTTACCTTCCAGAATGGTTTGTGCCAGCTGTTATGTTTGGTGGAAGAGGGATAATGCTTTGGGGTTGTTTTTTCAGGGCTGGGATAGACCCCTTATTTCCAGTGAAGGGAATTCGTCTTGCTTCAGCATACTAAGACAGTTTAAACAATTGTATGCTTCCAACTTTGTGGGTACAGTGTGGGGAAGGCCTTTATTTGTTCTAGCTTAACTGTGCCCCAGTGCACAAAGCAAAGTCTATTTATAGAGGCATGGTTTGGTGAATTTGGTGTGGAAGAAGGCTGACCTGCACAAAGCCATGAGCTCAACCTCACTGAACAACTCTGATAGATATCTGTAAATTCACTTAAAACGCATATTTACATCTGAGTAGTAAAAGAAGTGTGTAAAAGGTAAGGGGTCATATTTGGTTGTCTCTGAAAAGATTTGAACTATAAATCTGCTCATTTAAAGTCTGTAATATTATGTACTCTACTTGTCAACAGTATTTTACACCAGGCAACATTTCCCCTTTTGGCAGGTCAGCCACCTTAGGAAAGAAAATCTTGACACTGACAGAGTCAGTAAGATCTTTTCTTTGTCAGGTTTCTCTGTTTCTGTCTCTCTTTCTGTGATTTTTGTGCTTTATTCTCTGTTCTGGTGTCTTTGTTGTTATGTTTTCTACTCAATACAGAATAAGTCTTAATAATGAGACAATGAGATACTATGATTTTTATCAATGAATGCTGTATATTAAGTACCTACTTATTTTCTCTTTTGCAGAGGAAATAATTTAATTGTAATTTAGTTCCTGATATGAATTAGGTGTTTTTCATGCAATGTTTTCATTCTAGTCTTTTAAATAAATATTTTGACAAAATACCTAAAGGTTTAACCTATAAAGCAGCTATTGTCCATTGAATTATCATATTTTGACCAATTCAAATGAATAGAAACAAACCTTACAATACATTTAGCAGTAGCACCAGCTGCTTAGGAGTGGGTCTCCTTATAAAAATGAACCTTACACATGAACAAGCAAATTTCCAATATTCTTGAGCAACAAATATGCTGCTTTTGCGAGTGTCTCCCAAGAGCGCTCTTTATCGCTGCCTATGTTTAAAGTACTTTGTTTCTGATATTGTTGCTGCCAACACCTGCCTGTCATCAAGCAATTGAACCAGTAATTAAACAATCAGTACCTTTCTCTGTGTCAATTCAAGCAGTTTGAGGAAATTAAAACTACTATAATTATCACCAAAGCTTACTTCATATATATATATATATATATCACAGTTCACACAGTTCATAGGCACATGACTAAGTGCTTGTGTCAACCTTACGTAACCTTAAAAGAACATGAGGGGAAAAATGTGGGCAGTGCAACTGTTAATATTGGTTCTCATGTGTTTGCATTTTTGATGTACGTTTAATTAGAGCATTTCATCTTTAAATGTTTTTTGTTAATCATAAAATGATACAATTAAATTGTTTACGTGATTTAATGTGTTTATTAAACACATTCTTCAAAAGAGGGTCAGTTCTTTTGTCCCTAACTCACAGAGTGTGAAGCTGGTGTGCCCACCCCACTATTGCCACAAAGCAAGTGCAAAGTAGGTGGAAAACACATGGGTGGAAAAGCTCGGACGTGCCTCATCTGTAGAAAGAGTATCTGAAAGAGACGAGCAAAGATACCATAAGTGCGTCACTAGTCCTGCTGCTGCATGCCACAAGCACCCAGCCACAAACGCGGAACGGATCAGAGGTGTGCGATCGCTACGCATGACGCCGATTAATGCCGCTGCACTGAACTGCTCTCGCTTCCAATTTTTAAGGGCTGGGTGTATCTGATAACAATTAGGTGTGCAGCCGTGGCGCTAGATGGCACTATAACACAATATATGCGATGCAGACACAGATCCCTCACTCTGTTTGCCCACGCTTCCACATGGGAAGTTGCAGTTTTCATTACAAGACCTGACCAGCTGCAGCAGCAACCCCAGATCATACCACTGACCCCACAGGTGGTGACCTCTTTTTGGCCAGGCAGTGTATTTTAACCATGTTAGACCCCATTTTGCACTCTGTCTTTTCGTGGGTCTTGTGTCTGGATTGTATTCTGACTGAGTTTAGCAACCTGAATTTACACTTAATTGTCAAATGACTTTAGTCAGAAAGATTCGGCTCTGTTGCATCAGTTGCATCAGTTACTATTCACGACAGGAGCAAGGTTACATCGATACTAGTTGGACACATTCACAGTAAGCCAATTTGGAGCGACCGGTTAACATAATGCATGTCTTTTGACTTTGGGTAAACCAAGTGGACACAGGTAGGATGTGAAAACTCCATGCAAGTGGAGTCCGAGGCCAGGATCGAGCTGCTAATCCCTGGAGCTGTGAGGCAACTGTGCTAACTGCTTACATCATCTTGCTGCCTGATTCAGCTGCGACTATTGGGCTGTTGACAGTTATTGTTTGATTCTATTTGATTGTGCTGTACTGTTCCAGTGCTATTACTATATTATAATTAGTGAGTTTGCCCTTTTTATCATCTGTCTATAGATTGTACCAGTTATGCATCGCTCTGGACAAGAGCTTCTACAATGCCTTAAATATACTTGTAAAGGTGCAAGAGAAGCCATGGATTGCATGTGCTATGGAGAGACACTTGTAGCTACAGTACATCTCAAGCCACCTCGTTCAGTGGTTTGAGCAGTAGACCCCAAATTATGATGGTCTGGTTTCCGATTTTTTGACTTTATGTTGGGAATCCGATAATACTCATTAGTATTGTGTAACACAATTATGGACTAGCAAACACAGTACGATACTCTCCCATACTCAGCTTAAATTGTAATCATATTGAATATCTCATGTGATATATTAAATGTGAAAAACTAAACAAAATGGCTATTTGTCACAACCACCACTTTACCCCACTCCATTTTCCAGTACTTGGAGAGAATGTGGGAGTGTATTGTACAGCGTATTACTTGTCTGCGGAAATTTAAATCTGCGTTACACAATATTAATGTGTATTTATTTGTAATATTGGATTCCTGTTGTAAAGTTAGAAAAATTGGAAACCAGGTCGTCATATATTAGGGTCCATCCATAGACTGCTCAAACCACTGAACGAGGTGGGTTAGGGTTGTAACTGACTCATTATTTGCTCTTCAGCTTTATTACCCCTGTGTAAAACATCTCCATCTACATCTCGTAAACTATAAAATTAGTATTTTGTTATGTAAAATATATTAAAGGATGTATCTTAATAGTTTCAAGAGATAGTATAA
>JAVSBU010338595.1:0-10760 GCA_033118015.1 Loricariichthys derbyi | reverse complement strand
AGAAACAGAGACACAGAGCGAGAAACAGAGACACAAAGAGAAACAGAGACACAGAGCGAGATGCAGAGACACAAAGAGAAACAGAGACACAGAGCGAGATGCAGAGACACAGAGCGAGATGCAGAGACACAGAGCGAGAAACAGAGACAGAGTGAGATGCAGAGACACAGAGTTAGATGCAGAGACACAGAGTGAGAAACAGAGACACAGAGCGAGAAACAGAGATGCAGAGTGAGATGCAGAGACACAGAGCGAGGTGCAGAGATGCAGAGTGAGATGCAGAGAAACAGAGTGAGAAACAGAGACACAGAGCAAGATTCTGATACACTGAGCAAAATACAGAGATGCGGAGTGAGATACACAGAAACAGAGCAAGATACAGACAAACAGAGTGTGATACAGAGACACAGAGCGAGAAACAGAGACACAGAGTGAGATGCAGAGACACAGAGCGAGAAGCAGAGACACGGAGTGAGATGCAGAGACACAGAGCAGGATTCTGTTACACTGAGCAACATATAGACATGCAGAGTGAGATACAAAGACACAGAGTGAGATACACAGAAACAGAGTGAGATACAGGGACAACCAGTGAGATACAGAGACACAGAGCCAGATACAGACCGAGATTCAGAGATACAGATCAGATACAAACACACAGTGAGATACAGAGATGCAGAGCAAGAGAGAGAGAGAGAGAGAGAGAGAGACAAACCATGAGATACAGAGACAGACACATAGAGCGAGATATAGAGACACAGATTGAGATACAGAGACAGACCGAGATACAGAAACAGAGCAAGATACAGAGATACAGATACAGAGTGAGATATACAGTGCCTCCTTGGGATTAATAATATATGTGAGAATTAACTAATGTATCTAATTAATAATTACACAGGAATTATTTAAACAAACAAATTAAATGAAAACAACTAGACAATTATACATTGTTGCAGGTTGGCACACAAAGTAATGCCAGGATCTTGTGTCCTTGGTGGGAAAGTCTCGGTGGCATGACCTCCTCATTTAATTGAAGGAGGGAGAGAGTTGGGGGGCTGATAATTAAGAACAGTTTGGGTGAAATTGTAGCAGAAGCGCAAACAAAATGATACATGGATTTCAAATGTTTTATTAAATAAAAATATGAAAAGTGTGCCATGCATTTGTATTCAGCCCTGCTGTAATCTTGATACTCCTTTATAAAATCCAGTGTGACCAATTCACTTCAGAAGTCACCTAATTGGTAGAGTCCACCTGTGTGGAATTTATTTTCAGTATAACTACAGTTGTTCAGTGAAGGCCTGAGAGGTTTGTTAGAGAACATCTTGAAAGTGTCATGAAAACATAATAAGCATTATGAAAACTAAGACACACACCAGACAGATCAGGGTTAAAGTTGTGGAGAAGTGTAAATCAGGGTTAGGTTATAAAAAAATACCCCGAGCTCTGAACATCTTATGGAGCACTGTTCAATCTATCATCCGAAAATGGAAGGAGAATGGCACAACCTACCAAATGGCACAACCTACCAAGACATGGCCTGTCCACCTAAAATGACAGCCCAGGCAAGGAGAGCACTAATCAGAGAAGCAGCCAAGAGGCCCCTTGCCATTAGTCATGTACTCCACAAATTTGGCCTTTATGGAACAAGAAAGCAAGCCATAAGAGGTCCTGCTTGCAGTTTGCCACAAGCCATGTAGGAGACAGCAAATGTGGGGAAGAAGGTGCTCTGGTCAAATAAGAACAAAGCTGAACCTTTTGGCCTAAATGCAAAATGCTATGTATGGCTGCACTAAAACATCCCCAGCATGAAATATAGTGGTGGCAGCATCATGATGTGAGGATGCTTTTCTTCAGCAGGGATAGGGAAGCTGGATGTAGCTAAATACAGGGCTAATCCTGAAGGAAAACTTGTTAGAGGATGCAAAAGACTTGAGACACACTCAGAGGTTCACCTTCCAGCAGGACAGCGACCCTCAACATACAGCCAGAGCTACAATGGAATAGTTTAGATCAAAGCATATTCATGTGTTAGAATGGCCTAAGTTCAGAAAGTTAAGACCTAAATACCAGCGAGAATCTGTGGCAAGACTTGAAAATTGCTGTTTACAGACATCTGATCTGACTGAGCTTGAGTTATTTTGCAAAGAAGAATGGACAACGATTTCAGTCTCTAGGTGTGCAAAGCTGGTAGAGACATACCCCAAAAGACTTACAGCTGTAACTGCAGCAAAAGGTGGTCCTACAAAGTATTGATAGAGGAGGGTGGATTACAACTGCATACCACACTTTACAATTTTTTATTTATTAAAAACAATGTATAATTTTCTTTATACTTCAGACATGCTACTTTGTGTACTTTGCTACAATTAAGTTTGTGGGTACAATGTGAAAATATATGGGAAAATTCAAGGCGTATGAATACTTTTGCAAGGCACTGTAGCTATGCAGAGTCAGATACAGAGACACAGATTTAGATATAAATAGAACTTTATCTATTTAGAAACATATACGATTGCAGTCAAAAATGTTCAACCCCCTAAAGATTTTAAGAGTTTATCAATTTAATTTTTTTTTTTCAAACAGCAAGAATCTGCTTTGGATGACTTGAGTTGAGTGATACATAAATCTGAACAGAAAATGCATGATGTAGTATTTGTGTGTAACAGTATATTTTCTTAAGATAGCCATGTCACAATTATTCAATGCCTATATAATAATGTTATTTTTAAAGCCTTCTGGCAGTTTTTATGGACTAAAGTGGAGTTGAAACATAATTAATCCTTTGAGAACTCTATAATGATCCTTCATTTGCTTCAGCTGTGATGCATATATAAACCCCACCCATGAAGGAATTCAAGGTGAGATGCAATCATGGGAAAGACAAAAGAGCTTCCACAAAAGCTGAGAGAGGAGATTATCCTTGGGTATAAGAAGATTTCCAAAATATATAAAATTGTAAGAGACACCATTGGAGCATTATAAGGAAGGTATAAGCTGCAAACCTGCAATGTTCGGAACATTGGGTATTTGATGATGTGGGGCTGTTTTTCTGCAGCAGGAACTGCCGATCTTGATTGTGTACCTGACATCATGGATTCTCAGAAATACCAGGCCATTTAAAGAGGAATGTGACGCCATCTGTTGATAAATTAAACCTTGGCAATTATTGGACCTTACAGCAAGACAATGATCCTAAGCCCACCTCCAAGTCAACCAAAGCTTGGTTGAGAAAAAGTGGCCTTTCCAGTCATCAGATCTAAGGCCCCATTTACACATAGCCGGTAGGAGCTCCCGGAAGTGTCCCGGAAGAGTTTTTGGCTGTCTTAGGGATCAAACACCATTGTTAACGCTGGCCCTATGGGGCGTGGTTTAGTTCCGGCTTCACCGGGAATCGTGGAAAAATTTATTCAACATGTTGAATAATTCTGGGAGCACTCCCGGAAAAGACGCGTGACGGCGTCTGATACGTTTTAATCGCCGTTTCATCCTTTCCCTTCCTGTAGTGTCGCAGTTCACACCGCCGTTATTCAGTGGCCGGCGTTGTATCCCTAATCAATGGCGTATAGAACCCTCACTGGTGTACCCAACGGAGTTTTAACCAGCGACAGAGGCGATCAAAACGAAGGCGCTAATGGACAATACGCAGTTCTATATGTCACCTCCCGTTTAAAACAGCGTTACAAATAGGTAACAGTACAGTCAGTATATAAAGGCTAGCACACTGCATGCAGACCTCAACTCAAAGTTCCAACATGGGTCCTGTTGTCTAATGTCCTCAGCTTCATCAATGTCCATGTCCAAAACTTATCTTGGTCAAATAAATCCTTACAGCTTTGCAACTCCCGAAGATCAGAGAGAGAGAGAGAGAGAGAGAGAGAGAGATTGTATGTGTGTAAGCAGCCATGACGCTCACTCACACTGGATACTCTAGGGGCGGTGGCTAAATATGTAAATAATCCTGTAGTAAAGCATGATCTGTTTGCCTGTGTAAAATCCTGGGGATTAACCCACAGTACACAGGACTTTTTCAGCGGTAGCAGAACACTGCTACGGCATCAAAACATCGCTTTATTCGGCAGATTTAGTGGCGTTATATGGTGATCAAAACGCCGGCCAATTTGCTCCACCCCTTTCCACCGCAAAACCAACCGGAACTACCGCCAACTTCGGTCTATGTACTACCCGCCGAATAAACCAGCTATGTGTAAAAGGGGCCTAACAGTGGAGGCGTCTTGGAGTCTGGCCATGAAGTCCTTGTTTATTCAGTGCACTTAGTCCAGCCTTCACCAGGTCATCCTGTTGGTGTCTTGCACTCACATGGGAGTTCTTTTTAGTTGTCCTGACTATGTTGCTAAGGGCCCTTGATGAAATTTTGGGCTTTCTTCCATGGCCAGGGAGGTTTGCAGCTGTTCCATTTTTTTTCAATTTTAAACTTCCCTTATAATGCTTCCAATGGTGTCTCTTGGGATGTTATATTTTTTTTTGGGAAATCTTATTATACCCAAGGCTCTTTAGGTGCAATGAAAAATATCCTCTCTCAGCTTTTGTGGAAACTCCTTTGTCTTTCCCATGATTGCAACTCACCTTAAATTCCATTATGGGTGGGGTTTATATATGCATCACAGCTGAAGCAAATGAAGGATCATTATAGAAGTCTCAAAGGCTGAATTATGTTTCAACTTCAACAACACCAACAATATTATATTATGGGGTTGAATAATTGTGACATAGCTATCTTAACAAAATATACAGAATATTGATATTTGAAAAAAAAAAGAAAAGATAAATCCTTAAAATTTTTTTTTTTTTTTTTTTTTTTTTTTTTTTTTTTTTGCGGTTGGGGGGGATCAGCTTTATTTAATGTGCAGCCTACCAGAACCACTACCATCCCAGACTGGCACAGTCAATGTCTGCTCCTTCAGTCTGTACCTAAAGTAACATGGAAATTCTGATGCTGGTTCTTATTCTGAGAAATTCTATTTTTCACTTGTCAGGCCAACCTGACCTGAGAAATAGCTTACTTTCTTTTCCACATGGTCAAAAATATGCTGTTTCAAATGTTACTGGAAATGTGCAGTTATGGGCAAATACAAGAGGTTCTATCTGATTCTGGTTGATAACATTTGTATCAGGTTGTCAATTACATATTTAATGTAATGTTTTTGGTAGTTTGGTAATTCCAAGCACCCCAGGGACATGGATTAAAATTTTGGTGGTGCCTTTTTGGATGACTGGCAGTACTTGAGAGAGGGGAGGCTGTGTGTGGAAACATTGCCTTGCACTGGAATAAACAGGACCCCACCCATCCCTGCTATGGACTGGCACCCAGATTAGGTTTTTGGCTTTCCTGTGCCTGCTCCGAAAGGAATGGGGACACATGGTGGCCAGGGATAACCTTGTGATAAACTACCCAAACAGCAAGTTAAGTCACACTTACTGGTCATGCTTAGTCACACAGTGAGCCACCATGCTCATCATTGATACAGAACGATCTGAGTACATTTGTCTTGCTGCACTGTGTAGTGATTGGACTAGAATTAATGATGAAACTCTATCAGAAAAATGACTAATCACAGAACAGTAACTGATGATACGTTGGTTGGGGGTATTCCCATTGGAACAATGTGTAACGTGTATGGTAGGTGATGAGGTGTGGCTATGATATTCAGCCATTCATAAGTTACATAGCTTACATTCTAGGGATTCTGAGCATTTTTGTAGAATCCTTCAATCTGGATGACTCAGGATAAGTGGGTTAAAGGATAATATTTATACCCATTATGTAAAAAGAATCTTCATGGTGGAGGTGGGAATACATCAAGGATCGGTTCTGAGCCCCTTCTTGTTTGCTTTTGGAATGGACCAAATAACAGATGAGGCCAGACAGGAATCCCCATGGAATATAATCTTTGCAAATGATATTGTGATCTGTGGTGAGAACAGGGAACAGATAATTTGGAGAGGTGAATGTCATGATATGGGGGGGTGAGATGTAAAAGGAGGATTCATACGCAAACAGCTTCATGAATAAGGGTAGGCTTTATTTAACGTAAATAAGGGAACTAAAAGAACAGAAACAAAGTAACAAATAAAGCCCAAAAATGAAACCAAAATTGCCAAAATGGCAAACCCCTAAAAGGCCGACGAGGCTAGGATGTGTGGGGACGGCTTAGGACACGTCCAAGGTGAAGTGGGACCGGTTTTATGGCCGGCGGACCGGTCCAACCAACCACACCTATGTGGAAACCGTTTTTATGGCTGGATGTCCAGAACTGGTCAACCACGGGACGAGGGGAGACCAGGCGAGGTCCGGCAGGGTTCAGTTCAGGGACCTGCCCAAGCAATGTCCCACCTGAGGCAGCAAGGAATCTGCGGGGGTGCCGAGGGGATCTGGGCAGCGCAGAGAGGCAGCTAACTGTCCCTACACTGAAAACTAAGCCCTTTACGGGTTACCGCCAGTCTCCAGCCTGTACACCACCATTCCTCATCGTCCCTCAGCTTCTCTGGCAGCAAAAGAGTGAGACTGGTGCAGGCACCCGCGAATGCAATCCCTGTTAGCACGCGAAAGAGCGGTATATTTGCACCAGTCTCCGGACGTGCCTAGCGTGTATAGATGGAACCCACGCATCTACTAACCCCGTCTAAAATGGCCCATATCAGCAGCGCGAGCCGCGGCGGATCATAACGATCATAACAATTTTTATGCTTTTTAATTATTTTTTGCTTTAGCTCGCAGTCGCTTGTGATCTGATTCTGTGTTGTGATTCTGGAGCCAACATCTGCTTGTTAATTTACTACAGCACTATGACACCGGTTCTTCTGGCCCTGAGTCAGACCTCACTAAAGTGCTGAATTTTAAGATGCGAATTGTGTAGTTACTTTACTGAAACCTTTGGTTCTGATTATTTTCCAGACCAGACAGGTTAAAGCTCAGTATCAGATATGCTGAAAACATTAGTCTTTAGCCTCACCATGGGTGGAACTTCTTCTTTGTCTTCTTTCCCTTTTCAGGGGTCACCACAGCGAGTCGTCCTCCTCCATCTCACTCTGTCCTCTCCATCCTCTGTCTTCACACCAACTACTTCCATGTCCTCTCTAACTGCATCCATATATCTCCTCTTTGGCCTTCCAATTCATGTTTTATAGAAAGGTGTAGGCTGCAGAAATTGAATAGACCATACATTATCTACATCCCTAATACTGTAAATGTAAGAAAGGTGATAGGAAAGATGTCATATCAGGCATAATTTTTGTTGCTAAGCCACAAGGAAATGTAGGACATTCATTTCGATAAAATAAAATAACAGCTAACTATATCCCCCTGTTACTATGCAAAATTTTCAACCCACCTCTTTTCTGGTTTGTCAATATAAAGGGATTATGGGTGGACCCCAGCTAGCCAAACATTATCTGTGTGATTAACTATACTCTGGAGAGCAGTACTGGGTTTTAAACCGAGATTTGTTGTTACGTCATTATTATGGCACAGTCAACTTTATAAAATGAACAATATGTGTTGGGTGATCTTTAATCAGCATCTGATTACCACCACAGGATAATGCATGCCTGAGCAGGTAATAATAAAGTAGGTAAATGTGTACAAAGTGCATATATGCTTATTTCATTACATAATCTATACAAAACTTCCATACACAACACATATATTAAACCTACAAAGCTATTTTATATACTTTGTCTACTTCTTATTACCTTTATCCTGGTTTATATCTTGTTCTTTATCTTGAAAAGAAATTAGAGCAATTTTTAGATATACCTTGCTGTCAAAAGACTGGCACAAACACACCTCAAAGCTTTGCAATAACTTGTAGATCAAAAGATCACAAATTTGGGAAGTCCATACCAAATCAAGTGAACACTGTCATTATAACCAAAAAAGGAATAACCCAATACATATAATCTCTGTAATTTATCAAAAGATAATTTACTCAAATTTGTATGCTCTTTGTTTGATTTGTAAGGAAAATTATTGCAATAAATTTGAGAATAATGCAACCAGCCATTTTCACTAGTGGTCTCAGACTTCTGGTTTGGAAGGTATGTGATTGTATTGCTAATTTAATGTATTATTCATTCATCTGGTGGGTCTGCAGTCTATACCAGATACACTGAGCACCTGGAGCATCACAGAACATTACAAACTCATGACTGTTGGCGATTTAGGATAGCAAATCTACCTGCTGAAACATTTCTGGAAGGTCTGAGGAAACCTGTAATGACTTTATAATTTTATATTGAATTACTCATAAGCATTACTTAAATATGCATTTAAATTGTGTGTAGCTTTTTAAAAAGTAAGTCTTAATCCAAAAGCTAGCCTTCACTTACTTTCCAAATCTGAAGGCACAATCTCTTCCATACTAAACAAGTGGTAAATTAGATTAAAGGCTTAGTCTTTGAAAATGTCAATACTCTAGCTCATTATTACTAATTCACTTCAGTGGTTACTTCAGGAGGGTTTTAGAATCTTAAATATATCTTTTCATGTTCATCAGAGGTTGCTCAGTAAGCCGAGTGCACCTTTGCAGATATTTCACATTAAAATTCAGCAAATCATTATTCGAGAGTAAACCATCGAAATCTTAAGGGTTGCTTCATTATTTAAGACTAACCTTAAAAATAAGTAATCTGGAATGAAATGGCAATTTCCATGTCATTCAGAATTCAACTTATGAAAGAATGCTAATAAAAATATAAATGATCTGATATTTTTCATGATACTAGGTGCTGAGAACCTAAGTACAGGGGGTGTGCGGTAGGGGGCGTAAGCGCATGGTACGACTTGATGATGACTATGATGGGTGCCCTGACCCTACGCTGTCTAACGGCCCTAACAGTTTACCACGGCCCTCCTGGTGCCTACTCCACCTCCCCCTTTGGCGGGTGAGGCGGTACCTGTGACCCTGAGGAGGTAGACACCCACCGGAAGCATCACCACCTTGGCGTGCACACGAGCCAGGGAGAACCAAAGGGAAAAATAACTAACTGAAAAATGGAAAAGGCGAGGGAACAGAGGTAACAGGTCAAAGCTTGAGCACAAAAGGAAACACAAAATCCCTAGAGGGGTGGGCGAACAAGAATCATGAGCTAAGCTTGGAGAAAAGGGATCTAAATAAGCAAAAGGGAGCATGGGTGACCCTACGCTTTATAATGGCTCTAACAGGCTACCTCGGCCCTCCTGGTGCCTACTCCATCTCCCCCTTGGCAGGTGAGGTGGAACCTGTGACCCTGAGGAGGTAGACACCCACCGGAGGCGTCACCACCTTGGCATGCACGAGAGCCAGGGAGAACCAAAGGGAAAATTAACTAATTGAAAAAGGGAGAATGCGAGGGGACAGACGTAACAGGTCAAAGCCTGAGCCCAAAAGGAAACAAAAAAAAGCCCTAGAGGGGCAGGCAAACGAGAAGCAATCCACCATGACGAAGCATTTAAGGATGCGACAGGAGACAGCTCAAATGCCACTGTATTTAAAGGCCCGTTCCCAGCTGTCTCCTGTGAGATCACTAATTATTTTTGGCGCATGCGTGATCTCGGCGGTTGTGACATTGGAATAGTATGCTGGTTTTCAGTCCTCACCTCAGAGCTGTAGTGGGGATGAGAGCCAGAGGGGCCAATCTTAACAATGTGTTATTCCCTAGCACAACCCCAAAGTCATTACCAAAAATGTCTATGCTTTTGTGTTTGTAAATGAATACATTGGAGATTGTCACTGCAAATAAGAACAGAGAACATCTTGTTCTAGTCCAGTGTAGTTTTGCTGTATTTTCAGAGTGATGCTGGATTATTTAATCAATTAAATTAAATAATAGTTCAGTAGGGTAATAACTATGAGTCACTCTGTTAAATTGTAACTGCAACTGCTAGGGATTTAGGGTCCTGCTGCTCGAATGTGTGCTGTGCAGCAGATGGCAGTGGTATTACAGGAATAACTACAAAGGCACTGTAAATCCACATCATGATTGCTGAGTTGAGGGGTGAATGTTTTCCATATGCTGCAGCCACACTTGACACTACAGTGCAGATTTATGATGGCAGCAAGATCTCATATCTAAGAGAAAATCTATGGGTCTATAAGAAAGACCCTTTACCCTACACAGGAGGAGCAATTCAGTGAGTCATCAACATTTCTCAATCTCTTAGTGTCAGGTAAGTTGCAGAGATAACCAGATGGAAGTGAGTCTGAGGACAGAATATAAATTGCAAAAAAAAAAAAAAAAAAAAAAAAAATTAATACAAAAATGTAAGAGATGAAAGGCAGGAAAGAAAAAATTCGGACTTGGAGTTATCAGCAGAAGAGAACTACAAACGGGACAAAAAGATGAATAGAGAGTATATAGATCGACTGTATCTAGCCTTCATTCACTGTGTATCCCCTGTGGCAGGTTTCCTCATTTCCATAAAACTCTTCCCCCTTCATCTGACAAGTGAGAAAACATACACCGGTACTCCTATAAGGATAATGCTACATAGGGTGAAATCTTTCTGTGACTGAATATGTGTTCTATGGTATATCACAAGTAAACAGTTTAGAAACAGGTGGTTACAATGACTTTGTTTATTTTGTATTCATACGTTTTTTCAAGCGATTGCAGTTGGGTGAGCCAAGGATTATAGTCTAAAGGAAGTAGCTGAATTTTCATGTGTATTGACGCATCATAGACAAACCAGCCACTAGGGGTCACTATCCAGTGTATCTTTTGTGCCGGTCCCAAGCCCGGGTAAATGGTGAGGGTTG
>JAVSBU010338584.1:0-10760 GCA_033118015.1 Loricariichthys derbyi | reverse complement strand
ACAATAGGCTTGTATGAAGGTGTTAGACATACAAGATTGTGGTCTGATCTTCCAAGAGGAGGCAGGGCTATGGAGGTGTAAGCATTCATCACATTTGCATAGAGTAAGTCCAGTATTTTATTGTCTCTCGTGGTGCAATTAACAAACTGATGAAAAGTAGGGAGAGTGGTGGATAGTGAAACATGATTAAAATCACCAGATATCGCGATGAATGCATTTCGATGCTTTGTTTGCATACTGGCGGTGACTGAGCTGATGACGTCACACGCCACTTCAGAATCAGCTGATGGCAAAATGTAAACAGCAACAAAGATGGCACCTGTGAACTCTCGCGGCAGATAAAAAGGACAAAAACGTACTGCTAACAGTTCGATATCTGGTGTACAGATAGGCTCTTTTACTGTAATATGTCCGGGATTACATCATTTTTCATTCACAAGCAGCGCCACTCCTCCTCCTTTCTTCTTACCGCACTTGTGATCTCTGTCCGCGCGCACAATATGAAATCCCGGTAGCGTAGCATTAGCATCCGGAATATGTTCCTGCAGCCATGTCTCAGTGAAACACATAATACTGCATTCCCGATATTCCCGTTGTGTTCTTCTAAGCGCCGCGAGCTCGTCCATCTTATTTGTCAGTGATCTCACATTCCCCATCACAACTGAAGGGAGATATGGTTTGTAGTTCCTTTTTGTCTTCCTTTTCACTCCCTGCCGTCTCCTCCTCAACTTGTCGGGGATTTCAGGTCTTACTCCGTGCAATAGTGAAGGTTTAGAGAGCGCGAGCAGCTGGTCCCGTGAGTACCATAGGTAAGCAGCGCTCGTACCTCCGCTTGCAGCGTGAGCCGGTGAGACAATAGTTAAAAAGGTTGAAAGAACCAACAGAAAACTGTACAAAAGTAAGATATCCATGTTGCACTGATGAAACGAAAGTAGATATGTCTTAAAGTAAAAAGAAGAAGTACAAAATAAATACAAAAAAGACAGGCAAGGCAGGAGCTGCTCAACAGGCATCCACTCACAAGGGGTGGCGCCACCACGATGATCTACCACACCACACTACTACCATCACCTCGAGTATCCAGGAGCTTGCGTTAGAGAGAGAGAACGTTTTTCCTGTAAGTAAGCCCGAGAAGTATGATGGCAACCCAGATACGTGTTGCAGTTTCCTGATTCAATGTGAGCTGTATTTTAACTGCTCACAGGCCAGTTCTGACAAGGCCAAAATTGCATTTGTGGTCTCATGCCTCTCTCAGAAAGCATTGCAATGGGCCACGGCCGCTTGGGACATCCTGTAGGGGTTGTCATATCAGGCCTTCATACAAAGGCTGAAGGTGGTGTTCAATCACCCTTGTGAGGGAACGAGGGCTTGCGAGATGTTGTCTCAGTTGAGACAGCGCAACCATACGGTCGCAAAGTTTGCTCTCGAATTTCGTACCCTGGCGGCTGGAAGGGGATGGAATGAACCGGCCTTACTCATAACTTTTTGCAATGGACTAAGACCTACTATGCTTACCAAACTAGCCTGCTGAGATGACGACCTAAACCTGGATGAGCTTATTGAGGTAGCCATATGAGTGGATCACCTTCAATGCCGTACCAGAGGCAGACCAACTCAACCCAGCCTTCTACTACCCAGCAGGATCCAGGATATTCTCCCGGAGGTTATGCAGTGCGTCTCCACGACACTACATCACCTCGAGGGTCCATCGCTTTACCGAGAGGGATGGTGTCTATACTGTGGAGATGAGGGTCACTTCATGGCCAGGTGTCCGATCCGTCGGAATCAGAATCAGGCGTCAACTCTGGGAAAGTATGTGAAGTAGAAAGTGGTGAGTATTCCCACCTGTGAGTTGGTTAAGAGGTCTTTTATTGTCAAGGTGAAGGTGTATTTTCCTCGGTATGTTCTGTCTTTGCAGCTCTCATCAATTCCGGAGCAGAGGGGAACTTCATCTGCCAGAGAGTCGTTGAATGGCGTCGTATCCCCACGGAACAACTAGAGCAACGGATGGGGGTCGCATCAGTGGGTGGAGTTTCATTGGGGCCTGGTGGTGTCACGCACATCACTACACCTATCCAGCTCGACATCAGTGCCTGTAATTCCAAAAGGATTTGGCTCTTCATCTTGGCCAAGACCAAGTTCCCCATTATTCTTGGCCTTCCTTGGCTTGCCTTGCACAACCCATGTATCTTGTGGAAGAACCAGGAGATCATCGCATGGTCTGACACGTGCTACAGGAGATGCATTCAGCCACCCATCCTCCAGGTAAACGCCACGTCCATCGAGACCTCGGAAGAGGCCAGAGAGGTGGTCATTCTGCCTGAGTACCAGGACCTTGGGGAGGTTTTCAGCAAGACCCGGGCTACCAAGCTACCTCCCCATAGGCCCTACGACTGTGCCATAGAGCTGATAGAGGGCTCTACACTCCCCAAGGCACGCATCTATCCTTTAACCCTACAAGAGAAGGCGGAAATTTCCGAATATGTGGATGAGGCTCTCAAACAGGGCTTCATTAGACCGTCTACGTCCCCAGTGGCGTCAGGGTTCTTCTTCGTTAAAAAGAAGGATAGGAGTCTCCGACCCTGCATCAATTACAGGGGCATCAATGAGATCAGCAAGAGGTACCCGTACCCCTTACCCTTGGTTCCTGTTGCCTTAGAGCAACTACTTGGGCCAGGTACTTCACTTAGTTGGACCTGCAAAGCGCATACAACTTGGTACTCATAAGGAAGGGGGACAAGTGGAAGACCACTTTCGTGACCAACCAGGGCCACTATGAGTACAGGGTCATGCCCTTTGGGTTGTCAGTTGCACCATCAGTCTTTTAGGCCCTTATCAATGACGTACTAAGGTATATGCTCGGAAAATTTGTCATTGTGTATATTGATGGTATTTTGGTTTACTCTCACAATCTAGAGACTCACAGACAACATGTTCATGTGGTACTCAAGAGATTCCTACAGAATGAGCTCTTCGTCAAGGGGGAGAAATGCGACTTCCATTTACAGTCGGTCTTCTTCCTCGGGTACTTCATCAGTGCGGGAGGCATCATTATGGAGGACCACAAGGTAGAGGCCATGATGAAGTGGCTGGCCCCTGGTATGGTAAGAGCCCTTCAGAGGTTTCTGGGGTTTGCAAACTTTTAATGGCGATTTATCTGCAACTACAGTGTGGTTGCTGCTCCCCTTACTGCTTTATTACAGGAGAACCCCCGCAAGTTGAGATAGTCACCGCAGGCGGAGAGCGCATTTGAGGCACTGAAAAGGGCATTTTCCTCAGCCCCCATTCTCCACCATCCGGATCCCGAGCGTCCATTCTTCGTGGAGGTCGATGCTTCCGAGATCGGAGTAGGAGCCATACTGTCACAATGACAAGGTAATCCCGAGAAGCTCTATCCCATCGCCTTTTTCATTGCAAAACTTCTCCGGCCGAAAGGAACTATTGCATCAGGGACAGGGAGTTATTAGCTATTAACTTAGCCCTGGAAGAGTGGTGTCAATGGCTGGAGGGAGCTAAACATCTGTTCATTGTATTCATGGACCACAAGAACCTGGAGTATTTGAGGAGCACGAAACGACTCAACCCACGCCTAAGTAGTGTACTGGGGACAAAATTTACATCCATGAGCCTCATCACTTGGGCACATTCCTCTGTGGCTATGGGACATCCTGGCGAGACGCGCACCCAACAACTTGTTGGATAAAGGTACTGGTGGGAGACCATGTACCATGATATCCACTCATTCGTGGAATCCTGCTCTATCTGCGCTCAGAGCAAAACCCCCAACACTTTGCTGGCAGGTAAGCTTCACCCTCTACCGGTGCAATAGTCTTTGTTACGGACTTACCCATATCTGAGGGTAAATCTACTATTATTACTTTTGTGGACAGTTTTTCTAAATCTGTGAGATTTGTTCCATTTGCAGGTGTGCCCATTGCTTGGGAGACGGCCGAGGTGCTATTCAATCACGTATTTCGTAACTTTGGTATCCCAGAGGACATCACATCTGATGGGGTCCTCAGTTTACATCCAGGGTATGGTCTGGTTTCTGTGAGCATCTTGTGGTTATGATTAGCCTGATGTCCGGTTACCACCCTCAATCCAACGGCCAGTGTGAGAGGGCCAACCAGGAGGTGAGCACATTTTTAAGAATATTCTGTTTTAATAACCAAAAGGATTGGGCTAAATACCTTATATGGGCCAAGATAGCCCAGAACTCCATACACAGTTACTGCACCGGGATTACTCCTTACCAGTGTACCCTAGGTTATCAACCCCCTCTCACACCATGGACTGGGGTGGTAACCGATATTCCGGTGGTGGACAACTGGACATGCAGGAGCGAACAGGTATGGCAAGAGATGCATTGTAGCATCAAAAGGGCTATTGAGAGACAGAGGAGACAGGCTGATCATTGCAGGTCAGAGAACCTCTTGTACACACCAGGATACAGGGTCTGGCTGTCTATCAAAGACCTCAAAATAAAGGAAGGTAAGCACAAACTAAGCACCAAGTTTATAGGACCATTTAAAATTCAGAAAAGAATCAACGAGGTAACATATAAATTAGAACTGCCTTCGCAATACTGCATATCCAATGTGTTTCACGTTTCCCTTCTTAAACCCTGATCTACGCTGTGTGCCAGATGCTGGACTCCAGGACGCGAGAAGGGGGCATCCAGTACCTTATTGACTGGGAGGGCTATGGTCCCGAGGAGCAGTGCTGGGTATGAGCCAGAGGCATCCTGGTCCTCGGTCTCATCGCCGATTTCCATAGCCGCCACCCAGACAGACCGGCACCACGCCCCAGGGATCAACCGTGTCGAGGGTCCAGTAGGCGAACCCAGCCCTCAGAAGTACCTGCACACAGGAGGGGACCCAGAAGAACCCCCTTCATCCAGCATCTGGAGAGCCAGGAATCGTGCAGGCTTGGCACCTCGATCAGGCTTGGTGGTGATCGTCATGGGTGGTCTCGTACCTCGCCCGTCCCGGACTCTTTGGGGCGGGTACTGTCATGCGAGTCTCCAAGCCTGCTGATCTCGCTCCCAGGAACTACGTATCCCAGAATGCACCGCTGGGATACGTCATCAACGCAGATGAGGCTGATTCTCTAATTGTATCAGCCTTGCCTGCGTTGATTTTGACCTTCCTTCTGCTTTTTTGACTTTGATTCCTGCCTTGCTCCTCTGGGTTATTTACATTGTCAGTTCAGACCCTTTGCTTGTTAGACCTCGATTCTGCTTAGCCCTTGTATGTGTCTTTTATTTCGTTGTGTCGGTGTTTTGTTTATTAGGAAGTCTGTATGTCTAATTAAACTTTATTTTGCATCTGTGTTCGTCTGCGCCATCAGTTGCTATGTCACATTTGGGCTGTATTAAACAGAGAAATATCTGAAAGAATTAGATTGAAAAGAAGAAGAAGAAATATGAGGGATAATAATAATAATAATAATAATAGACATATGTTTAAAACCATTGGTTAAAATTACATGAAAGAGTGGTGTTGGGTTGCACCAAATGCTTGATACATTTGGGAATAATCATTATACAGATGATAATCTATAGTTGTAAAGCTGCTTTGAGACAATGCTCCATTGTAAAAAGTGCTATAAAAATAAACTTGACTTTGACTTTGCACCAGCTGTGTATGGGCTTACTCCTGAACAATTGGTTTCACCCTTCTGTGCTCCCTTGTGGCTGAAAACCAGTTTTCACCTCGGTCCAAATCTTGGCTACCTGTGACATACCTAGAATGGAGTAGGTAATTTCTTTTGAGTACATTTATTACGCAAATATCTTCTACGAGCGAAGTCCTCCTTGTATGTTTAAGGTTACAGAATATGTGTACACAGTTTGAAACATAATGAATAAATAGATTTTAAATCCAGCAGAGGCTTTTTGGATTCTGTGATGCATGGATTAGATGCTGGCAGATAACCATATCCCCAGGCCAGGTCCCTCGTGAGAATACACTTAAGACAGGGTTTTATGTGCAGCCTCTGAAGCAAAACAGAATAGACTAGCCACAAATACCTTGCAGGAAAGAGTGTAAGGCAAAGAAATGGGATATATTGGTGACTTAAAACAGTAACTTTATTGTAAAAGATACATCAGTATTTTAAAGTTACATATGTTTCAGGCATGTAATAAGCATCTGCGCAGCATGGGGTCTATTCACATTACACCGGGCAACAAAATTTTTATGTTGATTTAATCCACAAAATAAAATAGGTAGCATTTATACTACTTTATATGAATTTATTTTCAAGAGGTGGAAAGGAAGACCCAAATGCAGACAGCTTCATGAATAAGGGTAGGTTTTATTAAATGTAAATAAGGTAACTAAAGAAGCAAAGGGAAAAACAACACAAACAAAAGCCCAAAAACTAAACCAAAAAGCCAAAACGGCTGACCCCTCAAGGCTGATGAGCTAGGGTATGGGGCGACGACTGGGACACATCCAAGGTGAAGTGGATCCGGTTTTACAGCCGGCGTACTAGTCCCGCCAACCTCAGTACATTGAACCGGTTTTATGGCTGGATGTACTAAACCAGCCAACCACAGGGACGCAGAGGAGGCCCAAGTGAGGGCTGGCAGGGTGCAAGGAAGCCACAGGCCCCAAGCGATGCCCCACTGTGACATTGGATGCCCTAGTGGTAACCCCTGTTTGGATCCTTTAGGTCTGGCCGTGCCTGAACGACCACATGGAGTGCAGGGTAAACCGAGGGGGGTCGGGCGGTGCAGAGATGCAGCTGTCTGTCCCTACACTAACAAACTACATTCTGTCAGTCAGCTCAGGCCTCCAGACCTTACTCCACCCTCCCTCTATAAAGAAAGGATGGTACCTTTGTCCCTCACCTTCTCTGGTGCCAAGAGCGAGACTGGTGCGTGCACCCGCTGTGCATCCCGTGACTGTGCAGCATATGCGGGATGCAATGAACCAGCTCGGGAAATGCCTAGCATGTAACGATGGAAACTGCATGTCAACTACAACCCCATCTAAACGCCCTACACCAGTTATGATAGCCGCAGCGAGCCAGGCTAACAGACATAGAAAGATCTTACCTTTATGATTGGCCTAAGACGACTGGTTTGTGCAACTTGCTTGGGTTCAGCTGACCACAGCTGAACCCAATTTGTGAGGTTTTGATATCCACGATTGATAGCCAAGCATGCGCAGGACACAGAAACTTCGCTGGGCTCAGATGTCACTTCAGGCCCATGCCAGACTGCCTTTGCTAATCGGAGCAAGTCTGGTGTGGATCCTGACATTTACATTCAAATTTGAATTTGTTTTTAGATAAGAAATTCAGATCTGTTTTTAACTGATGTTTTAATTTTAAATGTCACCACGGCTGCTCAGGCCACCAGAGGTTGTCCACACTCCACCAAGCGGCCTGGCGTGAGATCGCGCTTGTGTCAGGCTCATCAGTGAGAGAATAAGCGCCAGGTGTGAGAAGCGCTATAAATACACCAGCGTCTCACCTGGCTCTTGTTGCGTCCTTGCATGCACCGCAATCTCCACCACATCAGCTTATCTTTGCACATTTTTTCGGGTTTTTTGTGTCTTTCGCTATCACATATCCACTTCTCTCGCTTTCCACCATTTTCTTACTACTGTTTGTTTTCACTTGTCCTCACGTTTCGTTTTGTTGGCATCTCACGTGATCTTGTTCAGTGGTGTGTTTTGGTTTTGTTTTTGCTTGGGGAAAGTTTGTCTCTCCCCAGCCATCTTAATTTGCTGCTGATTCTCAGAGCTTAGTCTCTTAGCCTTTGTTGTCCCTTCCCCTTCGGGTTTTGGTTTTGTTTTCGCTCTGGCTCAGCCCCGTTACCTTGGTTAATTCCCGTGTGTGCCCCCTTTCCCCTTTTCGTTATTGTTTCCCCGTTTTTCCCCACACACCTTGGTGGTGACATTCACGTTGGGTATCCAAGCTCTCAGGGAGCCCGGTACCACCTCACCCACCAAGGGGGGAGGTGGAGTATGCACCAGGAGGGCCAAGGTAACCTGTTAGAATGGTGAGACAGCATAGAGCCAGAGGACGCCCAGCACAGTAACCACCCTAGGCATGTATCGCCCCCTATTGCCAGTTCCTGCGCTTAGGTCCTTCTTTTCCCATATCATGGCAGAAGGATGTGACCAGTCTGTGGACTTATCAGGTGCTGGGGCCAACAAGGCCAATATCCAACAGGCCGTCGGCATCCAAGGGGCTGTGTTCAGGCGGCACGAGCAAGAGCTCCACGAAATACCGGTTTCGCTTAACCAACTAGGCTCAGCCATCCAAGCCCTGTACATGCTGGCAGCTCAGTTCCTGGTGCCCGCACAGCCCCAACCCCTAGGTACAACTCGCCCATAGCCATGCCTGAATGCTTCTCAGGGGAGCTGGGCAAATGCCGGGGGCTCTTGCTCCAATGCTCGCTGCGCTTTGAGCAGCAGCCAGGATGCTTTCCCACTGACCGCTCCCGGGTAAACTTCATGATCTCCCTTGTCTCAGGGAGGGTGCTAGCTTGGGCGACAGCCTTGTGGGTAGCCAAGGTGCCCGAATGTGCCACCAAGGCCGGCTTCACTCAGGCCCTAAAGGAGACCTTTCACCACCCCTACAGCGGGTGCAACCTGCACCATGCCTGCTCAAGCTCACACAGGGCTCCCAGCCAGTAGTGGATTACATCATCGACTTCGGTATCCTGGCCACAGAGTCTGCATGGAATGACATGGACCTCCAAGCAGTCTTCCTCAAGGGTCCGAGTGACCGTCTGAAAGACAATCTGACGGCTCATGACCCCCCACCTCCCTGGTCACCCTCTATGAGCTCTGCACCTGGCTAGATGCCCGCTTGCTGGGTGGGGTTAAGAGACCACCCATGCAGCTCTGGATTAGTATCGACTCCGGAGCTGCCGGCAACTTTATCGATGAGGGGCTGGCATGGCAGTTGGGGCTCCAGTTGGAGTGACTGCCACAGCCATTGCCCCTGGTAGCGGTGGATGGTCAGCATCTTGGTGCTGTCCTGTGCAGTTCTGCACAGAGCCGGTGTCCATCTGACTGGGGGTGCACAGGGAGTTAACCGTGCTTCTGGTGACCCAGCTGCCCCACCTGCAATTGTTTCTCGCTAGACTAAAAGCCCACAACCCTCTCATCGATTGGGAGTCAATCATCTCCTGGGCTCCCCGATGACAGGAGTCATGTCTCCTGCCAGCACCCTCGTCACCATACTCAGAAGGGCTCAACTCTGCCCCCATCTCATGAGCATACTTTCCCATTATCGGGACCTGGCTGAGATCTTCAGCCAGCAGCGCACACAGGGCCTGCCACCACAAAATTAATGCAACTCTGGACAGAAATAAATGTTGTGACATTTCAGAAGCTTGTGGAAATGATGCCACAGCAAAAGCATGCCAGTAATCAAAGCTAAAGGCGGTCTAATGAAATATTAGTGTGTGTGAACTTTCTTTAGCCAGGCAGTGTACCTACTAAACAGGTAATTTCTGCATAGAAGAAACATATTTATTAACCAGTTTTATGAAGTTTTTACATGTCAAATTAACACCATCAAGGTTGCCAGCTGTTTAATGAGCAAGCATAATTGTCTTTCCATGAAATACTCACCTTTAAGCCAAAACGGATCAGGCAATTCAAGTCTTGTGTTGTTTTCTGCTTCTTGTGAATTCCAAACTCAAAATTAGACAAATTTAGAGTTCTAGGCCCTGGTGTGGCTAGACTGTCACCAGAAAATGTTGTTTTGAACACGTTCTTTGATTTAGTGCTTTGGCTCAATTTCTGGCTTTTGGTGTCAAGCATTTTTCAGATAGAACTGCAGAGTTACCTGAAAATGTTTGTAGTCATCAGCACTCATGATACCTTCCATCAAAAACATTTACCAAAGTCAGATGTTTTATATGTCTCTACACTACTCTACATTACACTCTACACTGCACTGATCCTCTATCATGCTTGACTGAGGGTTGTAGAAACTGAATTCCTTTTACTTTATAGAGATCTTATTCTAAGACTCCTCAGCCCATCATTTAATTTAATCCAGTTTTGATGTTCAACTGCTATGTTTCTTGGTTTATGTTTTGTTTTATTTTTCTGTTCCATTTAAATTTATGGCTTCCTGACATCTACACATCCTTTTAGCCCCATAGCATCGTGTCTAACTACTAATTCTTTTAGATGAAAATCAAGGAGAAAGATTCCCTTGATCGCTCAACGATCCCATCTTTCTTCTTGTGGTTCACCAAGTCTCAACTTCAGTTTTCTCTACAAGTTTTGTGCTCCACTTCTGGAAACCCCCATGGATGTATATTTCCTTTACTTTCAATTGTTTATGCAGCTGTCTTATATCAAATCCACTTAAGAAATATATTGATAAGCCATTTTAGTTATGCAAGAGAAAGGTATCCAGGGTATTTTTGGGTAGCTGCTTGTGTGAATCTTGGTATTTCATTGAAAGGTGACATAATGTCAGTGACACCTTTGGGAAGACTTATTGTTGAGAGGACAATATGCTGAAACTCATTGGATATCAGGTGGAAGGACTGAAAGAGTGAAATGGAAGTATGCACACAGACTTTGCAGTTGTACACAATGACAAACTTAGTATTTTTCATAACTATAAACAGTTGCTCTAGACTTTGATTTGACATTGAATGCATATGACTTATGATAACTTTTATGCTATGTTTACACTTACACGGTTGCGGCCGAGTTAACCGAGATAAGCCTTTTCCGGCTTTACCTGCAAAAATCCCGGTTAAGCATTTAGGA
>JAVSBU010338574.1:0-10760 GCA_033118015.1 Loricariichthys derbyi | reverse complement strand
AGCAGAAACGCACTAGTGCTCATGTCTTTGAAAATTCGTTTCTCGGCAGCACATTGGTACACAGACACGAGCTGTACCCAGCTTTCTGAACCCCATTCTAAGCTGGTCTCAGTGGTCACTTTCCCAACTTTTTCACAATTATGAGGAAAAATGCTTTTTACAGAAACTGCTATTTATTTTTGACAAAAAAGGTAAAATGATCTCCATTAGGAGATGCACATAATTATACTGTTACAACATTTAAATTGTTATACTTCATCACTGAACATAAGACAACTCAAAATGTAATTCAACCCCCAAAATTCAATATCTACATGAAAGGCATTAATGAACCTGGATACTGACAATCATATTAAATAATATTGAAATAAAAAATGAGAGCTATATGCACGTACTTAAATAAGGTCAACAAATGTAAAAAGTGTAGAAAATACAGTCCTAAACATTTCCCAGAACATATTTAAGTATAATTTCTCCTGAGTATAAGAAAGTCTGCAATCCATATTAAAGAACAGTTTGATGACAACAATTGCATAACAAAATAAATTATTTTGTAGTAGAATAATTCAGCAAGAATTAACAATATTTTCAATAAGCAATATCTTGGCTAAAAACATTATATAGGGTTCCCATATACCTTGTATAATGAGTAGCACGGTGTAAGATCCTCAGTCTGTTGTCTGTCTTGTTTATCACAGCCACATTCTGTTTGGAGCCAGAGGTCTGTTGTGCAAGGAAATATGTTACTGGGGAAGCTTTAATGGTCACGTGGGGTGGAGCTCCTCCTCTTACCTCAGCTACAGGTGTGACATCAAGTGTACATTTACAGAGTGAAGAAAACCAAGAAATGAAAAACACATCCTGTTTAATTAGAGAAACATGACAAATTAAGGCTACTTATTTGATTATGTATTAATGTATATTGATTCAATTGAGCCCTTGTTTTTAAATTAGTCACATGGTGCTTATTGATTTTAAATAGTTGCTTGGTTCTGACATGCACAGCTTTGATGCTTCTGCTACAAATTATATTACAAATATATTATATGTGATATATGTGATGACTAATATTATATATAATATATTACTACAGTGGTGCTTGAAAGTTTGTGAACCCTTTAGAATTTTCGATATTTCTGCCATAAATATGACCTAAAACATCTTCAGATTTTCACACAAGTCCCAAAAGTAGATAAAGAGAACCAAATTAAATAAATGAGACAAAAAATTATACTTGGTAATTATTGAGGAAAATTATCCAATATTAAATTTTAGTGAGTGGCAAAAGTATGTGAATCTCTAGGATTAGTAGTTAATTCTGCAAGTGAAATTTCTCTAAATAGTTTGGACTCCACCAATCTACAGTCAGACAGATTGTGTATAAATGGAGGAAATTCAAGACCATTACCCTCCCCAAGAGTGGTCGACCAACAAAGATCACTCCAAGAGCAAGTTGTGTAATAGTTGGCACGTTCACAATGGACCCCAGGGTAACTTCTAAGCAACTGAAGTCGAAATGTTGTGGAAGGACCTGAAGTGAGCAGGTAATGTGAAGAAACCCACCAACATCCCAGAGTTGAAGCTGTTCTGTATGAAGGAATGGGCTAAAATTCCTCCAAGCTGGTGTGCAGGACTGATCAACAGTTACCAGAAACATTGTTACAGTTATTGTTGTACAGGGGTGTCACACCAGATACTGAAAGCAAAGATTCACATACTTTTGCCACTCATTAATATATAATATTGGATAATTTTCCTCAATAAATAAATGTTGAAGTATAATATTTTTGTCTCATTTGTTTAAATAGATTGTCTTTATCTACTGTTAGGACTTGTGTGAAAATCTGATGGTGTTTTTGTCAGGATCCAACCAGACTTGCTCCGATTAGAATGTGCAGTCTGGCATGGTCCTGACGTCACAGCTGAACCAAGCGAGGTTTCCACGTCCTGCGCAAGCGCGGCTAGCAATCGCGGAAAGCAAAACCTCGCAAATTGTGTTCAGCTGTGGTTGGCTTTAAAAACCGAGTCATGTGAACCAGTCATTGCGGGCCATTGGTTAAGATCTTTTTTCATTTGTTGGCCTGGCAACCATAGTGGTTCACCGCGGTTCATGTAGCCGGTGTGGGGCAATATATGGGGTTTTAATTGATGCACGGTTTATATCTTTGCATGCTAGGCACTTCCCGAGCTGGTGCGTTGCATCACGCATATGCTGCACAGCCGTGGAATGAGCAGCAGGTGCAATCACCAGTCTCGCTCTTGGTGCCAGAGAATGTCAGGGATGAAGGTACTGACCTACCTTTGTAGAGAGAGGGTGGAGTAAGGTCTGGAGGCCTGAGGTGACCATCAGGGTGTAGTTCGTTACTGTAGGGACAGACAGCTGCATCTCTGCACCCCCGTGTGGTAGTCCAGACATTTCTGGACCTAAAGGATCCAAATGAGGATTACCGCTAAGGCATCTGATGGCATGGGCAGGGCATCACTTGTACCCTGCCAGCCCTTGCTTGGGCCTCCCCATCATCCCTGTGATTGACTGGTTTGGTGCAACCAGCCGTAAAAATGGTTCTACACACTGGTTGGCCGGACCAGTACGCCGGTCGTAAAACTGGGTCCACTTCACCTTGGACGTGTTCTAGTCGTTGCTGCACACCCTAGCCCCGTCAGCCTTTGGGGGTTAGCCATTTTAAGGCTCTTTCGGTTTTATTTTTGGACTTTTTTTGGATTGTTTTTGCCGTGGCTTCTTCATTTGCCTTATTTACGTTTAATATATCCTACCCTTATTCATGAAGCTGTCTGCGTTTGGGTCCTCATTTTCCACATCGCCCCCCACATCATGACAGTTTTAGGTCATATATAATTTAGAAATTTCTAAAGGGTTCACAAACTTTCAAGCACCATTGTATATACTATATAGCATATTATTATGAGTGTGTGGGCGAGATGTAATAGAGAGGACTCAAACGCAGAACAGCTTCATGAATGTTGGTAGATTTATTAACTCATATCAGAACTAACTGAAAATAACCAAAAGCAAAACAAGAGTCTTACCGGCTAAACCCTGGGATCGGAGGGAGCTAGGACAGACTAGATGATGAGGACACATCCGGTGGCCATCGGCAGGCCTTGCCGATCGGCCAGGTAGGGATGGGGGGGGGTTACAGTAGGAGGCAAAGAGACAGCCCCTGAGGCGGTGCCCCAGACTGTGGGTTACATCACTCACTGGTACCACCACCGAGTGGAACCTTTAGGTGTGGACTGCGCTGGGTGGCCGCATCAGGGGGGCATTTCTCGAGCCACTGTCGTGTGGTTCCGTTCCACCCAATTATGATACCAGATGACCATGCGGGGGCCCAGGACGGTGCCGGCACAAACAGATAAACTGTCCCTATTCTAACAGCCTAAATCCTGTTGTACCTCGAGCTTCCTGGCTCTACTTTGCCCTCCCTCTATGAAGGAATGGTGGTACCTTCGTCCCTAACTACCTCTAAGCGCCAAGCAATGGGAGGCTGGTGTGTTCACCTCGCTATTTCCCTTATAGCGAAAGTGGTGCCGTAAAATCGGTGGAAAAACAATTCCCCGTGGCATTGCAAAATGGCTGGGAAATGCACACCAGCGCAGACATGCCTCGCATCAGCAGAGCGGTTCTGCAAAAGAGAAAGAGAGAGATGTTATTAGTGCGTCACTAACCCTGTTGCTGCATGCCACAAGCACTCAGTCACGAGGTGGCATGCGATCTTTACTCATAACACGATGCCAGCTCACCTCTCCGATCTGATGCCAGCTGCACCTGTGAGTGCAGCTGTTACCAATTAGGCGTGCAGCCCTTACAGACCCTGAAAAAGATTTTGAAAATGACGAGTCTCATGTCAGCATGTCATCTTCCAACAATTTATAATATTTGCTGTTTTATGCTACAATAATAAATGAATCACACATAAAAAAATACTAACAATTGTATTGGGATGTATGCTGTAGCTTTTATGCTCCTGGTCTATGCTGTATCATAGCAGAGCCTTCCATGTAAACATACATAGGAGATCAAAATTAGAGAACAATGCACAATTTCCTAAATGTTAAGGTCATTGTGTAGTTCTATGTGAAATTATCCTAACAGGAGTAAAATAGCAGCATTTTAAGCTTATTCCATAAAGTGTATATATTCTAAAACACAGCATAAAAACTTAAATTACAGAATTGAAAAAGAACACTGATCAAAATTAGAAAAATTGCAAAAATGGCGAGCAGTTCCAAAATGACTGAAACCGTCTGGCAGCAGGTTGTCCAGATGAAGTCCAAAGGGATGACCCTATCAACAATAGCAAGAGAAGAGGGTCACTCCAAGTCTGTGATTTCTAGAATATTGCATCTTTACAACATTACAAACTCATTAGAGTCCCTCAAGAAGGCTAGTGGCCCACAAAAGGCAAATGCAAGAGAGGACAAGATAATGTGCAGAATCTCCATGGGTAATCAGTTCAAAACCGCAGCTGGAATCACTCGCCAGTTCAGCACTGAACACGCTAAGGATCTGTCTCATCATACAGTGTCTCGACGTTTAAGAGCATTTGGACTGAAATCCCAGTCTGCAGCGAGTGACCAAAATTCTCATTAGCAGAAAGAATCAATACGCTAGACTCACCTTTGCTTAAGAGCATGTTGTGTGGACAGAGGAGAAGTGGTCCAGAGTTCATTTCATTTTGAGCGGTAGTGTATAAGTGAGTACTGTTATGATGTTGTTGGGGTCGAACAAAAGGTAGGACACAATCGCACAGCTTTACAGAATGGTAGATTTAAATGTTATTTTATTAAAAGCGAGCAGCACTGAGAGAGAAATGGTCCATCCCTAACTGTTGGCCACCCCCTCCCATTACCTCGGGCCTGGGCAGAAGCATGGTGGCACCGCAAAGACCTGTCCCCCTTTGCTAGTGGAAGCAATCGCACACCGCAGCACAGGGCCAATGCGGGCATGGGTGTTCTGGGGAAACGTGTCATAAAACCGATGGTGCAGCAACGAACTCCACTCCAGCCAAACTATAAATAAGGCTGGAAACAAATGTAGTTGATTAACCTGCATCAAGCCCCAATCCGCAGTGTTATTCTCTTTTGAGACAGTCACAAATATTCTCCTTTGTAAGATACTTTTATATACATGTAAATGCATTTTATTGGGATTTTATGTGATAGACCAATACAAATTAGAAAGCATATGTAAAGAGAAAAGAAAATGATACATGGTTTTCAAAATTTTTAATAAATAAAGATCTGAAAACTGGGGCATGCATTTGTATTCAGCCCCTTGTACTCAGATACCCCCATATAAAATCCAGTGTACCTTCAGAAGTCACAAAATTAGTAAATGAAGTCCACCTGTGTGTAATTTATTCGCACTATAACTACAGCTGTTCTGTGAAGGCCTTCGTAGTGACCAAACAGCGTCATGAAAACTTAGAAACACACCAGACAGGTCAGGGATAAAGCTGAAGAGAATCTGTCCACAGGACAACTATTAGTCATGTACTCCACAAATCTGGCCTTTGTGGAATAGTGGCAAGAAGAAAGCAAGCCGTAAGAAGTCCTGCTTGCAGTTTTCCACAAGCCATGTAGGTGACATAGTAATCGTGTGGAAGAAGGTGTTCTGCTCAGATGAGACTAAAGTTGAACTTTTTGGCATAAATGCAAAATACTAACACTAACACTGCACCACACCAACCCCCTTTATGAAACATGATGGTGGCAGAATCATGCAACATCTAGGATGCTTTTCTTCAGCAGGGACAGGGAAGCTGGTTGGATATGATGGGTTGATGGATGGACCTAAATACAGGGCATTCCTAGAGGAAAACCTGTTAGAGGCTGCAAAAGACTTGAGACTGGAGCAGAGGTTCATCTTCCAGCAGGACAAAAACCCTAAACATACAACCAGAGCTACAATGATCAAAGCATTGTTTAGATCAAAGCATATTCATGTGTTAGAATGGCCCAGTCAAATTCCAGACCTAAATTTAATTGAAAATCTATGACAAGACTGTTCACAGACAATCTGACTGAACTTGAGCTATTTTGCAAAAGACAATGGGCAAAAAATTCAACCTCTATATGTGCAAAGCTGGTAGAGACATACCCCAAAAGACTTGCAGCTGTAACTGCAGCACAAGGTGGTCCTACAAAGTATTGACTCAAAGGAGCTGAATACAAATGAATGCCACACTTTCCAGCTTTTTATTCATTAAACGTTTTGAAAGCCATGTATCATTTTATTTACACTTCACATGTACTTGCTACTGGTCTTTTACATAAAATCCCAATAATACCTGAAACATGAAAAAAGTGAATATACACACTATCCAGCCAAACAAATGGTCACACTAAAATTTCGTTGGACCGCCTTTAGCTTTGATTACGGCACGCGTTCGCTGTGGCATCATTTCCACAAATATTCATTTTTTTCCACTTACATTAATCTTTCCTCAAGATCTTGTATTGATTAGGGGAGATTTGAACCACTGTGCAAAGTCTTCTCCAGCACATCCCTGAGATTATCAGTGTCGTATAGGTCTGGACTGTGGTGGCTAATCCATGTGTGAAAATGATGTCTCATGCCCCCTGAATCACTCTTTCACAGTTTGAGCCTGATGAATCCTGGCATTGTCATATTGGATCTTGAAATATGCCGTGCCATCAGGGCAGAGAAAATCCAATGATGGAATAACCTGGTCATTCAGTATATTCAGATATCAGCTGACCTCATTCTTTGGGCACATAACGTTGCTGAACGTAAACCTGACCAACTGCAGCAGTAACCCCAGATCATAGCTCCGCCCCCACAGACTTGTTCAGTAGACCTAGGCATGATGGGTGCATAACATCAGCCGCCTCTCTACTTACCCTGATGCTCCCATCCCTCTGGAACAGAGTATGATTTTATTTTAAACAGTTCACTTTTATTTGATTATCAGACGATCATCAAAGTTCTTTTATACAGTACACAATATAAAATTAGGAACATCTGCATACCATCATAATATAATTACTGTACATGTATTTATTCATTATGTGAATTCATCTGAGTTCTGCATATAACTTGTATGCACAAGTGTCCTTAGGAACAATTGCATAGTCTGTAAATATGATGCTTACTGCTCCCTCAGAAACTAGTCTGAGAGTCCCATTTAGCTAACACAGTCTACTGAAAATCAATTTGTTATAAAACATACAGACTGAATGGAGTGTATACATTTGTATCAATGTAAAAGGAAGTTTTCTCGCTTGCAAATTCTTAAGATTTATTACATCACAAATCAGCATGTTCCCTGCCTTCCGACTGTTTATATCACATAATATTCACATATAGCGCACAATAATTAATTTAGATTTATCAGTTGTCTAACTGGCCAAAAAAACTATTCTCTAGCAACAAACAAATGTATAAATACTGTAATTTTCAATATTGGCACCTGTACAGAAGTATGTACCACAAAACAGTATGAATATAATTCCTCAGTAAAATGTAATTTTAATTACTAGATTAGTAGAATTCAATATAACTTCAATACCATTAACCTTATAACTCAGTGTTTTCGACAGCATGCTATCTTTTTGGATAAACTATGATATAGAGTGCAAATACATATTTTAATCTCTAAAATCTATTACTATAACTGTGTGAAATATATGGGAATTAATTCTGAATTGTTCATTATCTGTCACAGTCACAGATTCCAAATTAAAATAAATTCTGTAGAGAAGACTATATTGAATTCTACCCAAAATACCCTGTGTTGTCCATGTATTGAGAATCACAAAAATTATAATAACTTGGTTAAATTAAAAATAATAAGAAACATTAAAATTATACCATGTAAACACTCAGATAAGAATGAGTACAATGGATATCTGCATTACTTGTTTCACACATCAAACTGTTTCATCATCATCTTGCGGCTAAGTTCATAGGCCAGAAAGAGTGCACCGTTAGCTGGGAACGTCCGGATCATAGTTGGCGTCAGACCTGAATACAGAGGCCTCACTCCTGAAAAAGAAGGGGAAATGTGACAAATGTAGATCATCAGTAACATACCAGCTTCATGGAGGCTGTGTTTCCAGAGATAATAGAAAATTCATAAATAAAAAAATCAGCAATTACTGTCTAAGTGATATAATCATAATACTAATATTACTACAGTGGTACCTTGAGATACAAGCAGCCCAACATATGAATTTTTAAGATACGAGCTGCGACTCGGTCCATATTTTTATTTGGGGACAGAGTGAAAATCCGAGATATGAGTGATTCGGGATGCTGCCGCTAGTTGGCGAGTTGGCGCACTAGTCCAGAATCGGCAGCACAACACCAGCCAGTGGTGAGAAGAAGAGAATGATGTAAATAAAAGTAAAGCAAGAATTAATAGTAAAACATGAGTGTTATGTACAAGTGATTTAACTGTCACGACTGCAATACATCTACAATTTGTACCATCCTTATACAAAAGGATGCCATCAGAAGCTTTTGTGGTATCATTTTAAGTAAAGAAAGTGCAGTTTTAGTTTTGTTTAAAGTAAAGAAAATGCAGTTTTAGCTTACATTTTAAGTAAAGAAAGTGCAGTTCTTGCTGCTACGATTTCGCTTCTGGCTTTTAAATGTTTAAGCCCAGCTGTAATCAATTAGGAATGCAACAGCAATGCGCTGCTAGATGGCAATAAAAGCCTCAGCAAACGTGGCGCAGCCGCCCTTATGAGCCCTGGAAGAAGGTTGCTTCCATGAACGGAAGCAGCAGGACCTGTTACAGTTTTAGGTTTGTTTAAAGTATTAAAGTAAAGAAAGTACAGTTTTAGTTTTGTTTAAAGTAAAAAAAAAATGCAGTTTTAGTTTACATTTTAAGTAAAGAAAGTACAGTTTTAGTTTGTGTCTATAGTGCCTGCAGCCCTCCTCCTCCTCTGCCATTTACCTCCGTTAGCCACACTCGTTAGTCACCAAGGTAAGAATACAGTACTAATTAACACTTGTTTCTTTTATTTCACATATTTTGTTATGCATTGGTAAAGTATACTTAATTAAAAACATGTATTTCATAATTTAGGATGGTTTGGGGATGTTTCACAGGGCTGGAGCAGATTAAATCAATTTCAGTTATTTTAAACAGGAGAAATTTGTTTGATATGAGTTGACTGACTTATGAGCTCGGTTAGAGAACTAATTAAACTCGTATCTCAAGGTACCATTGTGCTACTAATTATCATCATTATTTTATTAGTATTATCATTTTGGTTTTTATGTATAATCATTACTAGAATAAACACTGTATTTTGCAAGGTGATATTAAAAGGTAGTTTGGTCCCCTTCAGAGAAACAGTTTTATTAACTAATAATCATTTCACTATATTGAGTTTGTATTTTATTGAGCTATTATATTTTATTTAAAAATCTGCACATAGAGAAAGAGTGTTACGCCCGGGGGATTTGAACATAAACAGGACCCATACGCAGGACAGTGAAACTCAAAAGGTGCTTTATTAAATATAAACTCAAACTCAAAACCACATATAAACATAAACACAGCCAAACCGACTGACCCCCAGGAACCGGTGCGAACTGGGATGCACGATGCCGTGAGCGCACGTCCCCTAACCAGGCCCGTCGGGGAGAAGCCCCGGGTAGCCCCAGGCCGGAGGACACCGCTCAACGGTGGACTGGCGCCGCTGGGAACACCGCTCTCCGTGTTTTACTAGTACCCACATAGGGATCGTCCCAACCAGACAACGCCACTGGCCATGTCCCGCGTGGACGTGCGAGGGGACCCGTCCGCTGGCTCCCGCCAGCTGTCCACCGGAGCCTGGTGCCTCCCAAACACTGGGGGGGGGCTCAAGATATGTCCCTACTCTGTCTATAAGCAGGCTAACATACCTCGGAGCTCCTGCCACCTACTCCACCTGCCCTCTACCAAGAGCAGGTGGTACCTTCTTCCCTAGAATGGACTTACAGGGGTCGGGATGTGGCTCACCAAACCCAACCTAGCTACTCCCGCAAGGCTGCAAAACCAAACTTTAGGATTACCTCAACTACCGTACTAGCCCCATGCTGGAGTGCATCCCTAGTTCCACCACAGCGCACCACCCATCAGATCCAGAATACGAGCGGCGTGCCGTCATAACGTGACAGGCTTCAGCAGGCCAAAATGCCGCTCGTATTCCTTCTCTTCTTCGGGCCCTTTATAGTACTAGATACAGCTGCATGTAATTACCGTGGCGCTGTGGTGCCGCGCCCCTAGAGGGCAATACTCCCTCCTCCAGTGGTGCGGAGACCGTATGCCACGACGAAGAAGACCTCTTGTCGTGACATATCCCCACCCCTAGGGGCGACATCCTGGCGCCCCTAAAGCTGACTCCAAAAAAAATCCGCCGACGAAGAGTCGGGAAAAGTTTTTCTGTGCGGCAGCCTTACCTTGTTGTGCGTTGATATTTTTTCGATGATATGGCAAAAGGACGGGGAGTCCACTGTGCAAACTGAAAGCATTTCCTCCACAATGAATCCAGCTACAAGTTTGTTAAGGCTTTCCCCACTTACACTTTGCGATTGATGGGAGAAGTCTAACTTTTGTTGTTTAGCCGCAGAGAGGGAAATGGCATCAGATTCATTCTCCGTGTCCACTGGTAGGACTGCTTTTTCAACTAGCTTAATCGTGCTGTGTTGTCCTTTCAGATGCTTCAACAAGTTCGAAGTAGAGTTTTTCGCAGTAGAAAGTCTTTTGTCCCCGGCGCATATT
>JAVSBU010338554.1:0-10761 GCA_033118015.1 Loricariichthys derbyi | reverse complement strand
ATATGATAGTTTTCAGTGTCAGCACTTGAGAATAAAAGTTCAAAACAATGTTACACAAAAGTTAAATTTATATTTCTTGGGGGGCCTCAACACTTTCGAGTTGTAAACAGGGGGGCCGTGAGGTAGGAAAGGTTGAAAACTGATAACAGTCTTATAATCCAAGCAAGTGTGGCTTAAGGGACTTGGTCAGTGACCCATCCAAGTTCCCTAAGTCAAAAGATATCAAAGGTATAATAGTCATAACAACCAAATTTACAGGATGTTGCCCCTTTTTCTTAAAGGTATTTTTAGCACCAGACCTGAGCTCAGATATTAAACTGAACATAATAGCACTGATGTGGGAGGATTAGCAGACGTTCAGTTTGAACCCATAGTGCATGCACCTACCTAGACCACCACAGCTCCAACCAAGTAGTTTGACCATAAGAATTTGGTCGTTTTTAGAGTTGCTCACGTTATTATACTGGATCTTCTCCCATATCCAACACGTCTAATATATCCCAAAGTTTAACAGCACATGCATGTGCTGTTGTACTGAGATAAAAAAAAAAAGTTCTCTGCATGTCTTTTGACTGAGTAAAGAAGCAGCTGAGTGTAGAAGCAGTTCTCTTAACATGGAGCAGGAGGAACACAATTAAGCACAGCCTGTAATGACTGACTGACTTTTCATGCCAGCACTGGAGAAGAAGAGGCAATAGCTACAGTCAGCAATTAAATATTATGCTTTATTTTATAGTAATAAGATGTCTAATGGGAGTAGCATTAAGTTTATTTCTTACCCAGTAATGTGACAATTAACTTTGAATGACTGTCAGCGCTCAGGTCATTGTAAGTAGTTCCAATGATATTACTGTGAGTCATCAGTCTCACACAGTACAAACAAAAACTGCCTTCAATGAGACGCTACTGATATTCAGGAATCTTTTGTGAAATGTGTAAAATATTTTCAAAAACTACCAATTCGTTGGACAAGACTTCGAAGGGAAAGATAGATCAAGAGATTCTGTGCAGTTGAAATGTGTGGTATGTCAGAGAATCAAAAGCTCAATTGAGTCATTCTGAGAAAATCTAAACATCACCAACCCAACTGTGCACAGAAGAGCTGGAAAGAACAAAATGTTACTTCACCATGAAATTCCTTGGTCCTTGAGTGGAAAATAGGTAAATCTAAAATGTCTAGCACTCGTTACAGGCTCACCAACAGAAAAAGATGGGGTCCAAATCACAGTGTACTTTTTCCTGGCTTCCAGATATTTAAAAATTTTCTAGAAAGAATGCAAGTTTGATATGTGAAGCCATGATTGTCCTCTTAGGAGTTTCGGACGCAAAAAAAGCCCTCGCGCCAACGTTTGTCCGAGGAACCTTACTTTCGCTCGCATGCGCATTTCAGCATGCTGTTTTTAGAAAAATACGTCATTCGGACTCAACCCTATTAGACAGTAGTGCTCTCCTTGAAATGTGTTAAGCTGTCCTATGACACCTTCAAGATTAAGCTAGGAATTATGTATGGTGAATAACCTACAGGTACCTGCTCTTTAACATCCTAATTACGGTACATTCTGTGAAATAAGACATCAACTACAATGCATGTTGAATGGAAAATACCATATTCATTTTAGGCTACTGCAATATAAATATAAAGGGTATTTTCAAAAGAAAACTGTGTGCAAACAATACATAAATGTGTCAGACATACTGCTGAAAACAAGTGGAATGCTATCGCTAAATGAAAGCAATATCCCTAGTTGGGTCAACAGCCTAAACGTGTTATACACATGCTAAACCTTTTAATTTATGGAAATTAACAATATTTATAAAAATACAGCAATGTGTTGTTATAACCTTGTCTAGGGGAAAGCTGTAACATACCAGAGGATGGTATGATCATTTTGTTTAATGGAAGCCAAAAATATATTGATAGTGTAAGGACCCCTGCCATATCCACCCTCTTCCAGTTGGGAGCTGGAGGATGTGGAGGAGCAGGGTTTCCAGACTGGCACAGCATTTGAAACTGACACATGACAAATTATTTCCACCTGTGCTGTGGCTTATAAAACCCGGAAGTATGAGCAAAGTCTTGCGGCAACATTACACTGTGTTACGAGAAGGACCACATGCCGCTCGACCTCACTCTATTCCTGAGCTGTAGCACTTTTCCACCCTATCACTTTTGGCCCTGATGTGAGGTTCATCTGGAGTTGCATGGAAACAATTATAGCCAATAAATCATGCTGGTCAACTATGCAGTGACAAAGGGGAGAGGTACAGCATGGGGCATAGGGAAGTGAGTCCTGGGGCGATGCCCCAGCCTGCAGGTTACCTCACTCTCTGGTGCTGCTGTTGCATGGGACCTTTAGGTCCGGTCATGGTGCCCGTCAACCAAATCAGGAGGCATCACTTGACTGCTGCTGTGTGGTCACGGTGCCAGGCAACCATGCGGGTACCCAGGACGAGGCTGTGGGGGGTATGGTGCTGAGGGATGCAACTTTCCTTTTCATATAATCCCTACCTCATCTCGAGCCTCCTGGCTCTACACCACCCCCTTCTTCAAAAGGGGGGGCAATGCAAAATGGGTGGAGTGCACCAGCCCGAGACGGACCTTGTGTGAGAACCAAAAGTGAAAGGGTGGAAATGTATGCTGCTTAGTCCTGGTTCTGCTGGTTCAGGAATAGAATGAGGTGGAGTGGCATGCAGTGCTTCTCGTGACACAAAGTAGCCTCAAGACTTCGCTCACACTTCCGGGTTTTATAAGCAGCAGCACAGATGGAAATAATTAGGCCCGCATCAGTGACGCTTTACCAGTCTGGAAACCCTGCTCCTCCACATCCTCAAGTCCCCAATTGGAGGAGCGAGCATATGGCAGGGATCCTCACAGATCCTTATGGATCCTTACAGGCAGCATTACAAACAATGTGGAAGATCAACCAGATGAAACCAGTATATATAGGTAACAGAGAATATATAGGTAGTGGGGGAACAAAGAAAGGAGTACTACTTACAATAGGACATGCACACACATATACGAATTAAGTTTGTTACATTTAAAGTTTGTAACAAATAAGTACTTGAAAATCATACATAGTTACAGGTAGCTTATACAGAAAGTCTCTATACACATCAGCTGAGTTAGAAAAGTCTATTCCAAATGTGAGCTAACGAGCAAGCGAGCACATGGGTGGTAAATCCATACATAAATAATGGACTTCTGCTCTTAATCTCTAACTCCCACCTTGTGAATCCGCATCGAGTGGCTGGGTGTTAAGGCAAAAGGACGTTAATCTAATGGATGTTAAATGGTGTTAAATCTGTCCAGTCATCTGTGGGACACAGTCCTTAAAAAGGAAAGTTCTGTTTCACACATTTCTCTATAGGTCACTAGGTTCAGCTTGATAACTAAATCTCAGTCTTGATGATTCTCATAGTGACCCATTGTCTGTCTAAAATTATTTATACAACATTCTGAGTTTGTTGAAAAAAAAAAAAACATTTTGAAACTACAGTATGTCTATAGAGCTTCAATAGCTTGATTGCATAGCCTATAAGTTCTTTGTCCAAACAATAACTCATAATATTAAGATCATAATACAATATAGATAACCAATTTTCAGGAATCTTGAGGCAATCTTGACAACACATGGTACCACACTTCACTGATCAGTAAGTTTTTTCTTTACTTGAGCCTCCACACTGGCCACAGGAGAAGCACCAGGCTCAATTCCAAGGTGGAAAACTTCTAAAACAGAAGAGCCTTCTCTGAACTTCACAGAAACATGCTTGATGGAGGAAATGCACACAGACGACCCAGTCTGTTGGCATCTATATAGGTAGACTTTGAGGTACAAGGGCTCCCAAAGTTCGCGTCCATATTACGTAAGCTGCAGTTACTTAGCGGTCTGACTCAGCTGCAAATCTAACAGGGCACCACTGTGTGTGGTGTAAAAACTTCCTCCTTTTGATTCCTGAATGCACAACTGTTTTTTTTTTCTATTCTGAATTATACTTACATTTGTTTCCTATGGAAAAGTGTCTAAAAAGTAGCACACAGAAATGTTTATTGAACTGAAACTTGGTCTGTGTTTGGAAAAGCTAAAAGCTAAGAGATGTTCAATCCACATTTTATAAGTTACACATACTATAATAATAATAATAATAATAATAATAATAGAAGCTTCTTCCCTGGGCCATGGAGAAGAAGAACTGGAATGTTGCTCAGTGTTCCAAAATCCTCTTTTCAGATGAAAGTAAATTTTAGATATCATTTAGAAATTGAGGTCTCAGATTCTGGAGGAAGAAGTGGAGAGGCACAGAATCCATGGTGCTTGAAGTCCAGTATGAAGTTTCCACAGTCAGTGATGATTTGGGGAACCATGTCATCTACTGGTGTTGGTCCACTGTGTTCTCTGAGGCCAACAATCAACACAGCCATCTAGCAGGAAATTTTAGAGCACTTGATGTTTCCTTCTGCTGATAAGCTTTATTGAGATGCTGATTTCATTTTCCAGCAGGATTTGGCCCCTGCACACACTGCCAAAGGTACGAAAAGCTGGTTCAATGACGATGATGTTACTGGGTTTGATTGGCCATCAAACTCACCTGATCTGAACCTCATAATGAATCTATGGGCTACTGTCATGAGGAAGATGAGAGACACCAGACCCAACAATGCAGGCTGCTATCAAAGTAATCTGGGCTTCCATTAGACCTGAGCAGTGCCATAGGCTGATCTCCTCCATGCCACGCTGCATTTATGCAGTAATTCATGCAAAAGGAGGAACAACATCAGAAGCTTGACATTTCTGTTTAAAATATTCTTTTTTTTAAATTGATCTTATGTAATATTCTAGTTTTCTGAGACTCTGAATTTTTGGTTTTCATTATCTGTATGTAACAATAATTAAAATATCAAGAAATAAAGGCTTTAAATGTTTCACTCTATGTGTAAAGAAACTATATATTATATGGGTTTCACTTACTTAAACAAGTGACAAAATTTGTTTTGAGATGTACCTGTATATATGAAGGGGATGGGCAGATTATGTTTCAAAGGAACCTCTCCATTTGTCTTTGTAGCAAGTTGTTAGAGATGTTTTACCAACCTGTTGCTGTAAATACTGTAGTTGCTGCGGCCACATCCTGAGGAGGTAGCATTGGAACCAAATGTGCAATGAATCTTAACAAACAGCTCCTTGGACAGGAGGCTCCTTAGACAGTTTTGAGTTATTGGTGAAAAGGAGTTTTATTAAATAAACTATTATTGATCCTGAACCATGAATCACATCCCCTCCATAAGTTACTGTGAGTATAAATAAACCTTAAATTGGAAAATTAGTGATCTCCTGTCAAATGTCAGGTTGTCTTAAGAAAATTCAGTCATTCAGGTTATTAAACATGAATGTAGCTATAGACCAGATCCACATTTGACTGTAGCAGTCGATATTTCCAGTATTTCAGTAAGGTATTTAATAATTAAGACTGATAAATAATACAAACAATAATACAAACTTTAAATGACATTTCTATCCAAAGGCCATTCCTACTATGAGGAAATTTCTCTAAATAGTTGTATGTTTTTATTTTATGCTACTTTCATAATTCTTTTTGGATCATTTTCAAAATAAAAAAGAACTTAGAACACCTATTCATAAATCTCTAGTGATGATCCTGCCCTGAATAGGTCCCAGTCCACCTGAAGGGGTTGCTGTTGCAGCCCTATCCAGCCTCATTTCCTACAGATATGGCCAGTCATCCCTGTTTGATACCAGATCCAGCCAGAAGGGGCTGCTGGGACTCAAAGACTTGTCTATGTGATGGTGGGCTGCTGAATTGCTTTTTATGTCTATATTTATATCTTACCTGATTATTACATTTCACTTTGTGTTGCTGCTGATGCAGTACGGTGTGACTACCATGATGATACAGTGGCTTAGCCGGTAGTCCAGCCGGTAGTTCACTTACTGTATGTGTGGAACATTTCATGTTCTCCTCATGTCTACATGGGATTATTTCCACCTTTCAAAACAGTAGGGGGATTGGCTCCTGTAAACAGTCTCAAGGTGTAAATGAGTGTAACTGAGTGAGTATGATTCTCTGTGATAAACTGGCACCTGGTTCAGGCTGGATTTCCATCTGGTGCCCACTATTTTTAGGATAAGATCCAGGACCTACCACACCTATGGCCAGAATAAAGCAGTTATTGATGGTGAATTAATGAATGAACAAACCCCAAAGGCATATCCCACTTCAGATTAAAAATATTGGTAATGACACATCTTTTACTCCCTCATCCAGCGTCCCAAGCTTCAATCCCCTAAATACCATCACACACAACCAAGTCCCCAGACTTCCTCATTCACAAATGCCAGCAGATCAACCTTATACATGTGTTTCTTATTTTCTAAAAATGTAATTATAAAGGCTTTAAATTTATTTATTTTTTACTTTAAATACATTTAGCAGCATGGACTCAGCCTTCTACTTGAATAAAATGTAAAAACCACATTTCAACTTTTACATGAATACTTGAGCTATCAGATTAGTAGCACTTTTACTTAAGTAAAGAAATTCTGCCACCTCTGCTTATTATTCTACTTTGGTTCTTACTCCCACTTTGATAACAGGTTTTACCACACTGCCTGGTTTCCTGTCTCATCATATACCAAACAGTGCAAATATATCCTGACTTTCCTCTTTACTTGTTTCTCACCTGCATTACTGCCAATGTTTTCAGTAAACCATCTTGAATGTCCCCATCTCTGTGCTCAGCTCGACAGCTGCTTTTCTACCTCAGGGCCATGGTGGCTTGCAATAACTGAGGTTCTAATGTATTCCAGGGTATATCAGCAGCTCATGATCAGGGGATCTCAAAGAGATTCAGTCAAGCAACACGACAATGATTCAAAACAGTTTTTAGCAGGCATTCATGCAGATAGATCATCATGTTTTCCCACTGCATGTAAAAGATGGATAACTGAACAGAATGTGCAGTATCTATGACAGAAATGTTTGCTCTGAAGCTTTTTGTAGCCTCACAGAAAGGCATGGAATTTTTTGTTCATGTTTTATACACAACAACAGGTTGTTTAAAGGCTTAAAAATGTCAACACTTCATACTCAGTTTTTCAAGTTCATTTTCTTTATACTATTGGTGATAATAAGAAATGTAAGGGCTATGAGGGTGTCAAGAGCCCAGAGTAGCCCTGAGCAAGCCTGAGTGGACCATAGAGAGCAAAAACTACGTAAAATATTGGCCTATGGTAAAGCAGGTGCCCCAGTAAAGTGTTCCTGAAAAAAGCAGTGGTAAAAAGTCAATGTTATCCTAGATTGCTGTTTAGAACTACAAGACACACCACACAACTTCATTACAGGCACTACATTTCCCATAATGCCACAGCATCTTTCCAAATGCTTGAATTACTAACATAGTTTATTTCAGTTTTTCTCATGGAGTGATGTTCATCCGTAAATATTTAAAAGTACTTCAATTACACTGCAAGCAAGGTCATGACAGCTCATAGTTCTAAATTTTGCTTAGCCATTTATAACTGTATAATTTACCAAAACTATATATTTCACCACTGAAGTGTCAAGGTGTGGGGGTGAGGTAAACAGAGGACCCATGTGCACACAGCTTCATTAATAATGGTAGGCTTTATTTAACAAAACATAAGGCAACTGAAAATGGAGGAAAAACACAGCGTAAGCAAACATGAAAAACTAAACCAAAAATAAGCCTTTTTGGCTGCTCCCCAATGGCCGACGGAGCCAGGACATGTTCAGATGACTAGGGCACGTCCAAGGTGAAGTGGGCCTGGTTTTACAACCAGTGTTCCGAGCCAGGCAACCACATCATGTGGACCCGGTTTTACAGCCAGTGTACCGAACCGGCCAACCACTGGGACAAAAATGAGGCATGGCAGGCAGCAGCAAGGGTGCAAGCCAAGACAGTGACACACCTGTGGATTCCTTATCTCCTGTTGGCTTCCCCATGTGGTCGTCCAGGCAGAACCAGACTTAAAGGGTCCACAGGAGATGATGAATCCACAGGTGGGTCACCGCTTTGGCTTGGGCCCTCACTACTTCCCCCATGCAGGATGGGCAGAGGGGGTCCGGGTTGCTTAGAGGGAAAACTATCGGTCCCTACTCTACCGTGCTAAACCCTACAATACCTCAAGCCTCCTTTATGCTGCCTAACACTACAAAGGAAGGTGATACCTTCATCCCTCACCTCCAAGCAAAGCTGGTGCATCCATCCTGCTGTGTTTAACGCAGAACACACAGCATACAGGGATGCGATGGACCAGCCTGGAATGTGCCTAGTGCGTAGCGACAGTGAAACCGTTCATTGCTAAAAACTCCATGCTCCATGCCCATGCTGATTGGAGCAGATCTGGAATGGATCCTGATAGTACCCCCGACTATTTAAAAAAAAAAGAGAGAGAGAATTTATGTCATAAATGTTACGACTTAGATGAGGGGCTGAAAATGGGTGCTGATGGAAGATGTGCCCACCAATCTGAAGTTGTCTGCTGGGACCAAACTAGCAGTGGCTCCATTCTGTCACGGTGTGGGGGTGAGATGTAAACAGAGGACCCTCGTGCAGAGAGCTTCATGAATAATTGTAGGCTTTATTTAACAAAACAAAAGGCAACCAAAAAATAAAGGCAAAACACAACGTAAGCAAACTGGAAAAACAAAAACAAAAATAAACTGCTCCCCAAGGGCCAACAGAGCCAGGGCATGCGGAGACAACTAGGATACGTCCAAGGAGAAGTAGGCCTGGTTTTATAGCCAGTGTACTAAGCTGGCCCACCACATCACGTGGGCCTGATTTTATGGCCGACGACGCAAAGCCAATGGCAAAGCATCGGCGTGTGCCAGGTTGACGAGCATGAAAGGTCTTATCTCTGTATTGGCTCCACGATGAACTGCTTCGCCGTCAGTCCTTTTGTAGCTGGATCCAGCTGAACCCAATCTGCAAGGCTTAATTCCGTGTCTCCGATTGCTTGCCGCACATGTGCAGGATGCAGTTGCCTTGATGGGTTCAGCTGTGATGTTAGCTCCATGGCAGATCTGCATCCTAATATAAAGCAATAATGTTTATTAAACTACCATAAATGTTAGCATAAAAAGTTAAAGTAATTAATTAAAAAAAAAAAAAAAAAAACTTTGTTAACTTGTTTTTCATTTCTCATTCACAGCCGATTAACACCCATTTCAGTGTTAAAACAATTTTTTTAGTGTTTAAAAGATTTAATTTTAAGCACAGTTGTGCCTGTATAACTGATTGGCAAGCAGAGAGGTACAGCTGTGCCCCTCTAAATTCAGTCTGTGCCCCCATACGACAAGTAGTAATGCTTGTGATTAGTCACACTATGGTCTTTGGCACACCCAAATGCAATCGCTTCTTTCAACATCTGCTTTGCGACTCAATTTCTACACATTGAATGAGTAGTCACTGCACTGAACTGCAGTGCACTGCACCAAAGAACCAATTTTTGTATAACTAAACCACCCCAGAACCTCACACAACCACACGCAGTCCTCATTGAAGACTTCCTGAGGTCTTCAATGAACACAACGCCTAGCATCATTCACATACAGACAGAAAAAAGATTAATCTAACTAGATAACACATGCAACTTTTGTCTACACATCTTAAACATGTGTATGTTTAATATGGACTATATGTTAACCCTGGATTTATTCGATGATGGGTAAAAATATGGATCATTTTTATCAATTTGAATTGGCCAGTTGACACAGTTCCATTTATAATCTTTATACTTAAATACTCAAGTCCTAAAATTCCTTGTTCTTGACAACTCTTTGATCAAGTAATCACACACATACTGGACTGTGAGGCTGCCTTAATAAAGCAGTCTCTAAGCATGGATACTGTGTATTGAAATATATTCAAGTCTGCAAATCCTGCTTTTCATCTACATTTAAGTGAAAATCAGCATGTCACAGGGGGTGAAAATCTAGACATAGACATCTAAATGGTAAAAGTAAACAGTCAGTGGAGAAGAAAGCCGTTCAGTCATGGAGGCCATCAGGCTGCCATCCAAGAAGCTTAAGACATGGATCAAAGACTTGCACAGTAATAGATGTTATTAATTCCAGTGATGGGCATCCTTTCCAAAACCAAGTGCTGTATAGACACAGGTAATTTTTGGTAGCCTCTGACTGAGGATGTCCAGGACCTTAAGGTACAACTGGTCAGTATAAAACATTTTCTATGAACAGAATGTGTTACAGAACATCTTTTAGAGCGAAACCCATGTGCTACTAAAACATCTGGCTCGTCACCAAAGCAATAAACAACAAAAGTCAGGATAAACAGACAGTAGTTAGACAGTAGTTATAACTGCAAAAGTGAAAGTTATTTTTCTTTAATTTGCTTGAGAGCAAATTAGAGGAGTATGAGAGCAGAAATGTTTGGTGCTGATAGAATTATTGGATACAAAATATAGAATAAAACTGAATGACAAACACTTCCCATCATGGATGCTGGACTGGAAATGATGTTCATAACAACATAGATACATGCATACAGTGCCTCCAAGTAATATTCAACCCCCTGTAGATTTTGCAGGTTTACACATTTGGAGTTAACTTAGTATTGTGAAATGCAAAAGAAGAATGTTATTTCTCTGCTTTTTATTTATAATTTTTTTTCTTTCATAAATTTGCTAAGTTTACCAGAGGGTCAATTATTATTCAACCCCTCACATCACCAGAATTCTGTTTGGTTCCCTCAAG
>JAVSBU010338544.1:0-10761 GCA_033118015.1 Loricariichthys derbyi | reverse complement strand
CATCAAGAAGAAGAATGGTGGCCTTCGACCCTGTATTGAATACAGAAAGCTAAATGAGATTACAAAAACTTACCCCAACTTCGTGAAGCCAAAAATTTTTCGAAATTGGATCTACGGAATGCATACAATTTGGTACGTATCAGGGAGGGGGACGAGTGGAAAACCGCTTTCTCTACTACTAAAGGACATTATTGTGTGATGCCTTTCGGGTTAAAGAATGCATCGGCCATATTCCAATCCTTCGTCAATGATGTGTTTCGGGACTTACTTGGCAAATGTGTCATCATTTACATAGATGATATCCTGATTTACTCTCTGGATAAATCGACACACGTTGCCCAAGTACAGTCCTCACTTGCTTACGGGAGAATCATTTATATGCCAAGCTCGAGAAGTGTGAGTTTCATCTCCAGACAGTATCATTTCTGGGATACGTGATTAGCACGAGAGGTATCACTATAGACGATAAAAAGATCCAGGTGGTGGTAAATTGGCCCACACCCAAAACAGTCAGGGAGTTGCACAGATTCCTAGGTTTTGCAAACTTTTATTCGGGATTACAGTTCTGTAGCAGCACCCCTAACCAATTTGTTGAAAGGGGACACCAAAAACTTTAGTGGCCTGACCAGGCCGATAGGGCGTTTAAGAGTCTTAAGGAGCATTTCACCACAGCGCCTTTATTACAGCACCCCGATCTCAATGAACATTTTATAGTAGAGGTCGATGTGTCCAGTGTGGGAGTCGGGGCGGTACTACCACAGAATGGGGGAACACCCAGCAAGCTTCACCCGGTGGCTTATTTCTCGCATAAGTTATCTGCGGCAGAGAGAAACTACACCATTGGGGACCGAGAGCTGCTGGTGATGAAATTGGCCCTGGAGGAGTGGCACCACTGGCTAGAGGGGGCACAACATCTGTTCATAGTATTAACTGATCACAGAAACCTCAAATTCTTGAGGTCAGTTAAGCGTATGAACTCGAGGCAGGCTCGTTGGTTGTTGTTTTTTTCAAGATTCAATTTCTGCATAATTTTCAGGCCAGGATCACGTAATACCAAGGCAGACGCCCTATCACGGGTATTTGAAATAGAGGAGAACGAGGGCAAGGAACCCGAGAACGTACTGAGACCAGAGATAATTGTAGCTCCCACTAGGTGTGAGATTGCGGAGGAAATCGAGCACGGTAACGCTCAGTTTTCAACTCTGAAACAGTAACCGAGCAAGAAGACTTTCATTCCCAAACAGTGTAGAAGTAGCCTAATCACGTGGGCCCACACATCCATTACCTCAGGCCATCCTGGCGGGACTAGAACCCGGCAGCTTTTAGAGGCCCAATATTGGTGGGAAGGGATGTGGAGAGACATTCATGACTTGAAGCGTCATGTACCACATGTACCCAGAGTAAAACACCAAGGGTATTGCCAGCAGGCAAGCTAGTACCCCTTCCCATTCCCTGTCATCCGTGAACTTATCTTGCTATAGACTTCATCACGGATCTACCGAACTGCCAGGGCTATTCCGTAATTATGACTATAGCTGACCGGGGGGTTCAATTTTTTCCATTTTCATGGCTACCCAGTGCATTTGAAACAGCAGAATCCTTGTTCAACAATGTTTTTCTTTTTTTTTGGGGGGGGGGGGGAGATCCCCGAAAATATCGTGTCCGATAGGGGTCCTCAGTTTTTTTCACAAGTTTGGTCAGCATTTATGAACGGCTTGGGGGTCACAGTCAGTTTGTTCTCAGGATATCACCCCGAGTCCAACGGACAATGCGAAAGGATGAGCCAGGAATTTAATAAGTTTTTAAGAATATACTGTGCAGAGAATAGCCTGGACTGGGTGACCTTTTTGCCCTGGCCGAGATAGCACAGAACTCATTGACTTGCTCGTCCACGGGGTTAATTCCGATCCAGTGTGTTCTAGGCTACCAACCACCTCTCATGCCCTGGTCTGGTGAGAGGTCAGAGATCCCTGCCTTGGACAAGTGGCTGAAGTGCAGCGAGAAAGTGTGGGAGAGGACCCACCAACACATAGAGGAGATAATCAAGCGCCACAAGTTCTAAGCTGACAAGCACTGCGGCGAGACTCCCGTCTACAACCTAGGAGATAGAGTGTGTCTGTCCACCAGGGATTTTCGACCATGGCAGGGAAGTAGAAAACTTGCTGAGAAATACATAGGACCTTTTGAAATTGTCAAGAAAATTAATGAGGTAACTTACCATCTGAATTTGCCTGTGCAATATTGCGTGTGTCCTTCATTCCATGTGTCCCTCGTGAAGTCAGTCGTCAGAGGCCCCCTGGACGAATTGTCAACCGGAGTCGAACATCTCCTCCGCCAGATCTTGGGGAGAATTCAGTGTATGCAGTCAAACGATTGCTAGACTCCAGGTGGAGGAGGGGAGTCTTACAGTATCTCGTGGACTGGGAGGGTTATGGCTCAGGGGAGCAGTGCTGGGTTCCCACAACAGATGTCCTGGATCCAGTCCTGGTGAGGGAGTTCCATCGAAACAACCCATCTCATCCTGCACCTAGGCAAAGAGACCGGCCTAAGAGGTCTCCTGGGGAGGATTCGCACAAACGTCTCGTACGCTCCAGGGTCTTCCGACCCAGCACTTGGCAGAGATCAACGCCCAAGGAACAGCTCGGACTAGTACCCAGTTCCAAGTCCTCTGATCCCTCCGGTCGGTGGGGAGGTGGGGTTCATCGCTGCTCAGCATCCATGGTCGGCTCTGAATCTTCGGGTGTACTGTCACACCCGCTAAGCATTTGTATGAAGTGGACAAGACTTTGGACTCCATATCAGAGAAGGCTATGGGTGAGGAGCCAGAATCGTCCCACCATCCATCACCAGAGTACTGAGTATCGCCAGCTGTGGCTCATTTATGGATGTGCTTAAATAGACTCTCCGTCTCCTTACTCTTTGTGAAGTTTTGCCAACCTGTGTTGCATACTGAGCATTCTGGATCTGTAGTTTGCATGATTACCTGGCTGCATAAACACCTCATTTCAAAGCAATGGTGGAAAGCTCTGGAGTGGTCAGCTAAACCCAAGCCAGGTGCAGAGCACCTCAGTCTTTTGACATCTTGAAATGCCTGTGCTTTTTCTTCAGTCCAAGTCACAAGAGCATTAAGTTCTTTAGGTTTGCAGCCCTCACACAGGATCTTGCCATAATGAGAGGTATCTGGAATCCAGTGTCTGCAATAGTTAACCCCCAAGAAGCTGAGCATCGCCTTGATGTCTTTTGGCTTAGATAAGCCGGATATGATGTTGCACCAGGAGTCAGAGAGTGCATGTTGTCCTTGGGAAATGGTGTGTACCAAATACTGTACAGTCTTTTTTCATAGTTTTAGTTTCATGAGTGATGCCTTAAAGGCTTTTTCAGCCAGTCTTTGGAGAACAGTCAGTGTAGCTTTCAAACACAGTTCTTGAGACGGCTGAGACTAAAATGTCATCCGCATAGATAAACATACCTGAGCCCTCTGACAACTCCAGATTAGACACACACTGCAGTACCACTGCAGCGAAAACTGCTGGAGAATCAACAAATCCTCGGGGGACCTGTGTCATGGTGTATTGCTGCTGCTTATAGATGAAAGAAAACAAAGGTTGATTAATGGTTGATTAATCTCATAATAGGCATGTCATAGGGTAAGACAGTTGGCACTATGATTCCCTGCTTTACCAATGCAGAAATGAGAGGAGCAATGCCCCTCTCCTTATCAGCTGATAATGGATATTGTTTTACAAAAATGGGTTCATGTGTCCTTAATACTGCATAATAGGAATGAAAGTTTATCAAACCAGGTATATTTAAATATTTAAATGACTAGTTCCAGCATGGTCTGAACATGTAATTTGGGAGTTAATCTGCAATTAATAATAGTTCCTTCTATGGTTTGCAATGCTTGCACAAAAGGCCTTGGCTTCCTGATAGATGGCAGACATGATATAATGGCTTTTACTTCAGAAAATGTTAAAGGATTAACTTGATACTGAATTCTTCCCTGAAGTCCTGTAGTTTATTGGAAAGGAGCTGCAAAATTAACCCAGTAGGTATCCCACTGATCACAGGAGACTATTATTTTTGCCTGAGACGTATGTTTGATTGTCTGGGGTTCATTCATGCTTGTGTGAACCTTGGGAGCTAAATCTGGGTATAAGGGATGTGGGTGCTCATTCTTGTTCATGCCTGCTTCGAAGCAAGGACACTCATTGTCACTCACATTTATACTTTTACGTGTGTGCTCATCATCACTCATGCCAACAGAATTTTTGCACAAATTCTCATTGTCACCCATGTTCACAGGGGGCCAGTCTTTAACTAAAACTGAGTTGTGTTTATGTGTGTGCTCATCGTCATTCATGTCAACAGAATTTTGGCATGAATGCTCATCGTCACCCACATTTATTAAGGCTTAATATATAATGTTGCTATACTCAGAGCCCATGGTTCAAATGACCCATCTTTGGGAAAGGGTTTACTGAACTGATGTATTCCTTCTGTCCATGCAGCTAAATTGTAGCTGCATGGACAGAATTATTCCAATCCCTTGTATTCCAGTCCCATGTATTCCAATCCCAATGAGTAATTCTACACATCCATCTCTAAGTTGTTTCCTTGGTATTGGGGTTGTAACACCAAGAGATGGTAATGTGACGCTTGCTGAGTAAAAATAAAGCAAAGCTTTATTATGACAAGCAGCTCAGGTTAACAGACCAAACAGGGATGAGACAAAAAGCCCTATAACCTATAACAGTCCAGGGTCAAACAGGGAAGAACAGTAGTAGCCAGAGCAAACGGGTAACCAGGGATAATCCAAATAACAATTCAAATAACTTCACGAAGCTCAAGAGTTCACGGGGCTCTTATAAAGCCACCAGCTGATAGGTTTCAGTTGGCACAAGTTAGTACTCAGGCAAAGGAGGGTGTGCCGATCCCGGCTCCTCGCCCAGAGCTTTCTGGGAGAAAATTTTTTCTGGAGTCCTGAATGCTGTTTGACTCAGGCATGCGCTTTGGGGGTGTGATAGTACCACCCCCCCCCCCCCCCCCCCCCCCCCCCAAAAGACTCAACACTGCACGTGGTTGTAGGCCAGTGCTGATGTGCGCCTTTCCCCATCCGGAAAGGTCCGCATCAATCTGGGCAGGAGCGGTACATGGCAGCACTCTGGATCTGGCCCCCCGACCTGGTGCTGTGACGGAAGACCCGGCCATGTACAGGATGTCTCCACAGTTCCACTCCAGGTGTCTTTCTGGGACGGCCTCTACCTCTTGGTGCCGGGCGTGATGGGTGACTCTGGTGAAACTCCCTCACCAACAGAGGATCCATAATTTCTGCTGCAGGAATCCAGCTGCGTTCCTCTTGACCGTACCCCTCCCAGTCAACAAGGTATTGTAGAGAGCCCCTCCTCCACCTGGAGTCCAGCAAATGTCTCACCGCATACACAGAGCTATCCTCTATATCAGCCGATGGAGGATGTTTGGCCCCTGTTATGGACTCATCCAGGGGCTGCTGGTGACAGGCTTCAAAAGCGATACGTGGAAGGATGGGCACACCCGGTACTGTGAAGGCAAATTAAGACATTAAGTTACCTCATTTATTTTTTTAACAACCTCGAAAGGCCCTATGTATTTCTCCATGAGTTTTCTACTTCCCTACCGTGGACGGAAGTCCCTGGTCGATAGCCACACTCTGTCTCCAAGTATGTAGGATGGAGTCTCACCTCGGTGCTTGTCAGCCTGGCGTTTTTGGTGCTAAATAATTTCCTTGATGTGTTGATGAGTCTCCTCCCAGACCTTCTCACTGTGTCTCAACCACTCATCCACAGCAGGGATGTCAGTTCCAAGGCATGAGCGGTGGCTGGTAACCTAAGAAGCACTGGAAAGGGGTCACTCCAGTGGAAGAGCATGTTATTGAGTTCTGGGCAATCTCGGCCCAAGGCAAAAAGGTTACCCAGTCCTGATTGTTCTCAGCACAGTAAATCCTTAAAAATTTGCTCAGTTCTTGATTCATGCATGCGCGTTTTTCATTGGTTTCAGGGTGATATCCAGATGATAAACTCACAGCGACCCCTAATCCATTCATGAAAGCTGCCCACACCTGGGACACAAACTGGGGTCCCCTATCAGAAACAATATTTTTGGGAACCAAAAAGAACCTAAACACGTTGTTGAACACAGCAGTAGGCAGTTGAGTAAAAGGGACAAACTGAACTCCCTGTGAAAAGCAGTCTATAATTGTCATAATAACTGAATAACCTTGCGAGTCCGGTAACTCCATTACAAAGTCAATTGCCAAGTGAGACCAAGGACGACACAGGATAGGAAGTGGAACCAGCTTGCCTGTAGGTAGGACACAAGGTGTTTTACTCCTGGCACAAGTACTGCATGATGCAACAAACTCATAGATGTTCTTGCGCATCCCTTCCCACCAGTACTGAGACTCTAACAATTGCTGGGTTCTAGTCTCGTCAGGATGCCCAGAGATAATCGAAGTGTGAGCCCACGTGATCAGACTGCTTCAAAATTGCTTAGCGATAATACAGCCCTGACTCCCACGCTTGAAGCGCACCTCGACCACAAACGGTTCCCTGAGATCGGGATAAGGGAGCCGACGTAAAGATTTCCTCAGTTTTCTGAAGGCAACAGAGGCCTGATCAAACAACTTAAGTTTTTTAGCACCGTTTTTCAATAGGTTAGTCAGGGGTGCAGCAACCGAACTATAGTATCAGATAAACCTGCGGTAGAAATTAGCAAAGGCCAGAAATCTCTGTAGTTCCTTCACAGACTTGGGCGTGGGCCAATTTACTACTGCCTGAATCTTCTGGTCATCCATAGATATCCCATCGGTGCTAATGACATACCCCAAAAAGAAACGGTCCGAAGATGGAACTCACACTTCTCAAGTTTCACATATAGACTATTTTCCTTTAGACGTGCGAGAACCTGGCGTACCTGACTAATATGTATGGTGAGATCAGGAGAATAAATTAGAATATCATCTATATATACAATGACACATTTGCCCAGCATATCCCGAAAAACACCATTAACAAATAACTGGCATACAGAAGGTGCATTCTTTAAGCCAAATGGCATGACACAATACTCGTAATGTCCCTTCGTGGTTGAAAACGCCATTTTCCATTCATCTCCCTCTCTGATGCAAATCAAATTATAAGCACTCCGTAGATCCAATTTAAAGAACACCCTGGCCTCTCGAAGCTGCTTGAGAGCTACTGGGCCCAAGGGCAAGGGATATGGGTAGGTCTTGTTAATTTCGTTAAGCTTATGGTAGTCAATACAAGGTGGCAAACCCCCATCCTTCTTTTTAACAAAGAAGAATGATGCGGATGCTGGGGATACTGACCTTCAAATAAAGCCCTGGGAGAGAGCCCCCTGTACATACTCCTCCATTGCTTGCTCCTCGACCTGGGTGAGCAGGTAAATGTGGGATTTGTGCGGAAATTGGTTATCTATTAATTCAGTTGTGCAATCACAAGATCTATGTGGTGGGAGCTTGGTAGCTTTCTCCTTGCTAAACACCTCTGAATATTCTAAGTATTCTGGAGGAATCTGTACAGGTTTGTCGAGGTTCGGGCTCTCAAGAATGGTAGAACTAACGCTGACCTTAGGTTTACTCAAACAGTGCTCCTTACAATGCTCTAACCAAGAAATAATACTTTTATCGACCCAAGAAATTAACAGATTGTGTCTCTTTAGCCACGGTAACCCCAGAATGATGCAATAGTCTGTTTCATCTAACACAAACAGTCTTATCATTTCAGTATGCAATGCACTAACGTCCATATGAAGGGGTACGATGCAATGCTTGATAGTCCCTTTTCCTATCGGTGATCTGTCCACAGCTGCCACGCTTCTTGAGACTTTCCTCCAGGCCAATCTGTAGCTGTTCTGCCAGACGTCTATTAATGAAATTTCCCTGGGACCCAGAGTCGATTAATGCTGGGAAAACAAAAACAAGGTCCTGGCAGTAAATGGTTAATGGTATCACGAATGAATGAGAGGAGTTCTCTGTGGACGACTTACTCACCACTTTAGTGTGTGGAGTGCATTCCTGGTCCTTTCCTGAAGTGTTGGCAGGTGGCTCATATGGACGGCCTGGGTGACCGTGCATGGCATGGTAGGACCCACCGCGGGACGATGTAGTATTGATCTCCATCGGCTCTTGGTGAGTAGGTCTAGGGGCTGGAAGCTGAACATGCTGGACTGTCAGGGTTGCCTCAGCTTCCTCCCTAGACTCGTTGAGCCCCAATCCAGATACCGCTCTACCGGACTGATGGGTACCATTAGAGCTAAGCTGATCAAGGCTAATAGCTAGATTTATTAACGAGTCCAAACCCAGATCATTGTCCTTGCAGGCGAGTTAGGGGACTAACTCAGTTCTCAGACATTACTGAACATGGAGATCAAGGCCGGTTCATTCCAGCTGCTGCAGGCAACCAAGGTACGAAATTCCAGGGCGATAGACCAGGTGCCCTGTCTTGATTTAATCACAACTCCCCCTGTGATCGCCCCTCATGGGGGTGGTTGAACACTAGTTTAAATGCTTCTAGCAACTTAGCGCAAGTCAGTCTCTCCACAGAAGACCAAGTTGCCATCATCCAATTCAAAGCTCTACCTGTCAAACGAGACACTAAGAAAGAAATCTTGGCCGAATCAGAACTAGATGGAGAATTAGCAAAGTAAAGCATTGTAATAAAAACCCTCCATAGGACTCAGGTGAACCGTCAAACTCATCGGGTTTACTTACCGGGAACCAGGTATTAACAGAGACAGCTTCATCAGAAGTTGGTGTCTCCTCAATATCGCCAGGTAGGCTTATCAACTTGGTAGCGATTTCTTGTAAGGTATTGTCGATCTGGGCGAGCTGAGTGTTCTGCTTGGATTGCTGTGAAAAAATTGTCTCAACTGAGGTGGTAACACGTCTTAGTTGTTGGTGGTGTTTGCCCAACAACCCACCTTGATGAGCCAGAGCACCTTGGAGTTCCTGAAACTCAGCCATCACATGGGTGGCAAAGTATTCTGTAACACCAAGAGACGGTAATGTGATGCTTGTTGACTAAAAATGAAGCAAAGCTTTATTATGACAAGCAGCTCAGGTTAAGAGATCAAACAGGGATTAGATGAAAAGCATAAACCTATAACAGTCCAGGGTAAAATACGGAAGAACAGTAGTAGCCAGAGCAAACGGGTAACCAGGGATAATCCAAATAATGATAAGCCAGATACACAGCGTGGGTCGATAGCCAGAATAACAAACAAACAGGTAATCAGAACGCTCGGTATGCAAAAAGGAGTCAGCAATACTTCGCGAAGCTCAAGAGTTCACGAGGATCTTATAAAGCCGCCAGCTGATAGGTTTCAGCTGGTGCAAGTTAGTACTCAGGCGACGGAGGGTGTGCCAATCCCGGCTTCTCATCCAGAGCTTTCTGGGAGATGGAGTCCTGAACACCGTTTGACTCAGGCACGCGCTTAGGGGGCGTGACAGGGGTGCTGTATGCCATGACTGGAGCAATTACACATTGTTCCTACAAGATCTGTCTACTGGCTCTGAGCTGATAAATTCCAACAAAACCTCTACTGGCCTAAGTGGTTTTTCACTCGGGGTGAATGCTTGCCCGAACTGCCTTCGATGGAACGGACCCAATTTGGAAGCAGTGCTCTTGTCCAGGACAATAATCTTTTGGTTTGTCTGCGATAAAATAATAATAATAATAATAATAATAATAATAATAATAACAATAATGCACGTCGCTCCACACTAGGCAAAAGTTAAAGTATACTCAAATATACTTGTTAGAAGGCCTCGTATAGGCCTCTTACTTGACTGAGCAACTTTGACAGGGCAGACCACATTACAGAAGCATTGCTGTCAAGGACAAGCCTTGCGTTTGTCAAGGATTCTAAAGAAATTAAAATTTGTAGACATTGTTAATTGAGGTAGATCTTGACGAGCTTTTTAGATCTCTGATACAAAGCCTCTGCCTAACCTTTGACCTTGTTTATAAACCATATTTATAATTATATAAACTGTTAAAACTCCCATTTGTTTAAGCCAATTGTAGGAAGAAACCTCGGTAGAATCCCTAGGCGTCAAGGGTGACTACATTCTCTTTGGAGTGTTAGACATTGTATCTTTGTCATTTACACCCTGTTCACACATAGCAGTATATTGTCATGGCTGTTGTGGGTCAACAAACTTCGACATCTACGACAAAAATTCAAGACAACAGGGGGCGGAGAATAGTATGCAAATTATCCCACCGTTAAACCTCGCCAGGTCCCGTATACATTCGAGAGTGTCATGGTTGTACGGCGAATCCCACGCCAAGTTTCATTAAAAAGTCAGCAAAAACTCACCAAAAACACTGAGAGCCCCCCCGCCCCCGTATGCCGTGTATCGCTATGTAAGATCACGACAATTTCAGCCGATAGCCCAAGACAGCCAAGATATAGTACACGTTACCCCGAAGGCACACGTTAGCCCGAAAGCAAGCTTGTTGTTGCCACGAAAGGCGAAATAAATCTATGCAAATGTAGCCCCCTAGCCCCCACCTTTAATCGGCGTTTCATCCTTTCCCTTCCTGTAGTGTCGCAGCTTACACCGCCGTTATTCGGCACCCGGCATTGTATCCCTAATTAACGGCGTACAGAGCCCTCACCGGCATACCCAACGGAGTTTTAACCAGCGACAGACGCGATCAAAACGACGGTGCTAATGGACAGTACGCAGTTCTATAC
>JAVSBU010338525.1:0-10761 GCA_033118015.1 Loricariichthys derbyi | reverse complement strand
ATTCATACCATACCTGGTGGTGGTAAGCTACTATGTAGCCACAGCTGCCCTGGGGCAGTCTGACAGAAGTGAGGCTGTCAGTTTGCGCCATCGGCCCTTCCGACCACCACCAATCACACAACCACATTCATACTAGGCATACTAGGTTACAGGGCGAGCGCCTTAACCCGCTGCACCACTGCCGGCCCTTTTGATCCTACATCACCTCCCTTCTTGGCAGGAGAGGCGGTACCAGCTGTCTCCGAGGATCTTGACCCACAGTGCTGCCACCGGGGTGGATAGGACCAGGGTACACCATTGAGACATACAATGGCGAGCCTACTGCCTGGCGGGACTAAGTGGCACTAAGCTGCAGTGTGAATGAACAGTGGAGATGAACAGTACTAAACTGCAGTTGTGTAACAAGCACCGAGGATAAGCAGCACTAAGCTGCGATTGCATAATGAGCAATGGAGATGAGCACCACTAAGCTGCAATTGTGTAACGAGCAACAGAAATAAGCAGCACTAAGCTGCAGTTGCATAACATGCAACTGAGATGAGCAGCAGTAAGCTGCAATTGCCTAATTGGCTGTGGGCAAAAGTAAGCAGGGAGTTGTCAAGTGCGGAAATTTGTCGGTGTAACGCACAGAATGGTTTAAGGACATGACAAGGTGCACTGCTGAGAGCTCACTTATATAATCCTAGAAACAGGTGCCCCTTGTCAACTCTGATTACACCTGTCAAATCTGCGCACCTGTCAGGCTCTGGCAGTAGTAGTTCTCTCCGATGATTGCGTTGAGCGCTGCCCTGGCCCTCTAGCGGCTAGCCGCATAGCGGTGGGCCTTGTAACAAGTTATACTGTTTATTAAAATTTAAGTCAAGCTTAAAGATGTTTGCATTGCTAATAAAATGTACAATTACATATTAAAAAACCCTAGACAGCACGTCAATCCATTGCAGGACTCACACACACTCACATCACAACACAAGAGACACTGAGTGACACTGAGTGATCGCAATGTAGACGGAAACCGGACTATCCAGTGGAGACCCACACAAATGAATAACTGAGCTGGGTGAATGTTTTATTATGTTTTCAAATATTAGGAACATTAGGCTTTAAGCTTGTCTCAGCCCTGTACTCAATACAAATGCTAGTTCCTTGCCTTGATCTGATCAGGAAAAGCATAACCACTGATGAACCATATACTCAAAATATAAAGGTTTACTTACTAAGGCGTGACAGCTGCTAAAGGCATCACTCTTGATAATGCTACATTGCTTGATGGCCCAGGCCTGCCGGTGTGGTCTCATATCACAGGGGCTGAGAACATAATTGGCTTTTGGACAAGTAGGAGAAATGCTCCAGCTGCTCCCGAAATCCAGTGGCTCTACCACTACCTCTCCAGAACGAGTCATAAAATCATTAATAGCATTACCATCATAGTTACCGCACAGTCCACACACCTGGCCCTGTTAAAATATAAATAGCAGGCAGGATTAAAGGATTATGAATAAAAGTCTAAACAGCCCAGTAAATCAAAGCATGAGCATGAGGTTGTAGAAAATGTATTTTTAGTCACCTTAAATGAGGGTCCTAGACGGACCATTAGACTTGTCCTTTTGTCCCACATCACAACAAGACTATTTTTAGCCTCAATCACCAAGTATATTCCTATAGAATGTATTTGATAAGGAATATCTGTGTCATTATCATGACGGACAACTTTGATACTCTCCTCTGATAGTAGCAGCTCTGTGTTCTATAGAAACACAAAGATAATGTTGAATATGTCAAGGTTTAGCAAATCTACAGGCTTTGAAAACAGATATTAAGTAATTCTCATGGTTTGTTAATACTGTAGTATAATGATAATTAAACTGCATGTGTTTGAGAACCTCACCCCTAAAAATATTTTAATAGATTTGGAGCAGGTGGTTCCAGTGGTACCACAGGGAATATTCTCTATGATGACACGGAACGTTCCACCAGCGCTGTTGGTGCAGTAATCCTGTAAAAGTTGTCCACTGTTAGATTTTGTGATAACTTGTGATAAGAGTGGCAGACACTTCATACATTGGACAGAGTCTAGAAATTAAGTAGTGTGGTAAATTAATAAACGTGGTTTAATGCATCTATACAAATCTAATGCAAACTCTATTCAGTGCATAGAGTTTGTCAGAATTAAGTGAACTTTGGATCAGTCTACTGCAAAATCACTAGAATCATTACCTCCTACAGTGCTCAGTCACACATATGACAGACTTCTAAACTATTCAAGCATCAGTGTTATGAAATCCTGAAGTTTTCAGTCACAAGTGTAATTAGCTGTTACCTTTGTCACCAATGTTGTTTTCTCTTTCAGTGTGATTGATTACACTATTTAGTTGCAAAGTATTATTATCTCCAACAATATTCAGTAACAATAATTTACTCATCAATGGCATAATCTCCTGTTGAGTTTAGATTTGTATAGACACAAATGTCATAATCTCTTTACTCTGTTACTCTGTTTAGTTTTAACTGTGATTAACTCCTACACTATTAGGTCACCAATTAAATTTTCTCAGTATTAAGTTAGAAGCAAGTGCCTCCTAACATAATTTGAAGCATCCACAGCCAGCTCTCGGGGGATGTGTGTGCCTGTGTGGATGTGTGTGTGGATGTGTGGGTATGGATGGTGAGGGTGTGGGCCTTGTGTCCTCCCAGGGCTCGGTGCAGGGCCTTGGCTGCATGCTGGGATGATGCGGGGGGGTTGGTTGCGGTCCAGCGTGGTGCGGTACGGGGTGGTCCTGGTTTGGCTCAGTGGTGGCTCGATACTGGTTTGGTCTTCTCGTAGGGGGCTTGCTGCATGTTGGGTTGTTGTGCAGAGCGTGGGTGGGAGGGGTGCTGCTGTGCATTTAACTGGTTGGCTCCGCCCTTTCGGGCATTTAGAAAAGGATAGTGGATGGGTGGCGGGGTGGGTGTTAGCAGCTGTTGGGGTGCCTGGGTGGCCAGCCGAGCTGGTTGGGGGGTGTCTGGGGCTCGGGCCGCCCTCGCATCAGTGCCGCGCCGTCTCTGCTGGTGGGGGCCAGGGTGCACCTCCTGGCGTGGGTGCTGTGCGTTCCGCGTCCTCGGCGGGGTTGAGGGTGTTGGTGCCGTCTGCTGCTGCGTGTCTCAGGCTGTTGCTGGCGTCAGGTTCCGGCGGGTGGCACTGGGGGCTGGCGTGGGGCTGGGTATTGGTGGCAGGGGGGCTGCGTTACACGGCTGTGCTGGGGGGGTGGATGGGGTATGGGGGGGCTACCGGGGGGTTGGCTTGTCGCTCTTCGGTTGGCCTTGGGTTGGCTTGGGGGCATTCTCTGACAGTGCCTGCGGGTCTGGCTGTCACAGCCCCGTGGCTGTGGCATGTCGGCTTGCCGGTGCTGGCCGGCTCATAAAATTACCCTTAGTTAATGAATGCGTGCTTGTGTATATGTGTGGCTCGGGTCTGGGGTCAGTAGGGGATGCAGGGGTGAGGTTGGTTGCCTGGTTTGGGATCTGGGGCAGCGTTCTTGCAGCCTTTCACATTCAATGGGAAGCCCCTCATGGTGAACTGGTATATTCGTATATTCATATTTGTGCCTGCTTGTGCGTGTATATGCGCACATCTAGACAGGTGTGGGAGTGTACACGCACGCAGGCATACAGACACACACCCAGTTGCATGCATGCATGCATGTATACACATGCATATACAAATATGCAAAATTGTTCAGATTTTTGGCCCATGCATATATGGTGCTGATATCGCTTTGGTGCTTTGGTTTGTGTGCCTGTGTTCTGGTTTTGTCTTTCAGATGTAGCAGTTGTTGCTAGGACGCTCTTTGATATTGATGCAGCAGTTTTGGGGACAGATTTTTTCTTTTTCTTTTTTTTTTTCTTTCTTTCTCCTTCTTTTCCGTTTTCTTTTGCTTTTCTGTCCCCCCTCCACCTATCGGTTCTGGTTTAATTATGTAATGTTTGATTAAATAAATATATACTTGTAATGAGCTATAAAGTTCCACTTGGCAAAGCAAATGAGTCTGGCACAACACGGCACTCAGAGTTATATTCTGTTCGCTAAGTTGCTGGACACAACAAGTTAAAAAAAAGAGAGAAAAAAAAAGAAGAAGCAAGTGCCTCTAAATATAACGTTACTCATTCTTTATGATTAATCCCTAGTGTCATTGTTACTAGTTTCATTATCTTTGACAAAGGTTAGGCTCCAGTGTCATTAAACAATGTGCCTGTTACAACCAAGATATTAAAGCCTTCAGTTAACTAGGTATTTCACATTTGCAGGATATTAACATGATGTATAATACAGAATGTTATGGCTTTTGGTGCTTTATTAAAATAGGACATAGCAGACAACATACCTGGGTCAATGCGTATTCACAGTTCCCATTAAAAGAGTATCTTCTCCCATCAAAACTAATGTAATGACTGTCACCATAGACAGTGCAAGAGTGGTCACACTCTTCATTTGTGCAGATCCACTTTCTGCTTTTGCAAGTGCTGAAAGGCACATAGCACATTTTCTGGTTAAATTAATACAAATTGCCCTGAATGTGCATATAATAATAATCTGTTGTCAAATGCATTCCTGTTGAAAGAACTTAAAAGTACATTTTTGTACTTTAAAAGAACACTTTGTAATCATGTCACTTTATAACTCTGCCTCAGTCACTTTACCACTTCATTTTAATTTCAATATCTTGTTGCGCTGCTGCTCTCTGTTGCACAAAACCCTTATACAGTATTTTTATTTGTATTTAGAGATCTTTTATTATTGCTATTTTTTTTATCACAGTGTGATACTGTTTTTACAATCTCTTTAATTTGCTATATTATATCACAGTGTGATAGTATTTCATGTTTCATATGCACCTTTATGCCGAAATAAATTCCTAGTCTGTGAATCCTGTTCATTGACAATGGCAATAAAGACCGATTCTGATTTCACAGTGTGAAATTAATGCAATGAACCCTAAGTCCTGTTTTGAATAACAGTGTTATACTGTATCAATTTCAAATTTAGTAAATCAGTGATAAGTGTCCCATTAATGATGAGTCTTAGACACTAATAAGCAACTTTACAATATACTTAAGCAATGAAAATGCTTGCAAGTGCTCTTTATCAGGCATTTTACTAGTAAGTTTCAGTACTTCATTCCAGACTTAAACTACTATAAACAAACAAATTTGATTGAGAGTGCATCGTTTCAATTCAGGTTTAGGATGAAGCAAAAATATTAGCATTATTGCTAAACTTTAACTTTCTATAAATGGGATATGTAATCAGAAAACTATAGGCACATAACTGGGCACCCAAATAAAGTATTTAAATGAATAAAAACATATTATATTACAATTCCATTGAAGTTGGGACATTGTGTAAAATATAAATTAAAACAGAATATGATGATTTGCAAACAATTTTCAACCCGTATTTAATTAAATACACTACAAAGATAAGATATGTAATGTTCAAATGGATAAACTTTATTGTTTTTTTTTTTTTTGTTTTTTTTTTTTTTTGGCAAATATTGACTTTTTTCGAATTTGATGCCTGCAACACATTCCAAAAAAGTTGGGAGGTGGAAATTCAGGGCTAATAATAAGGTTAAAAACTATATAATGATGTATGTGATGTCAACAGGTGATTATGTTCATTGGTACAAAAGCAGCATCCAAGAAAGGCTTTTAAGAGCAGGAGATGGCAAAGGAAATGTGTGAGAAAATTAATTAATTGTTTAAAACCAATGCTCCTCAAAGAAAGATTATAAGGAATTTACATATTCCTCCCTCTACAGTGCATAATAGCATTATACAATCAAAGGAATCTTGAGGAATTAAAGTGCGTAAAGGCCAAAGGTGTGAGCTTAAGCTGAATGCTGTGATCTTCAATCTCTCAGAAAGCACTGCATCAAGAACCACAATTCAATAAAAGCTGGTATAGCATGAATAAGGGATTACTTTGGCAAACCTTTGTGAAGCTCTACAATATGGAGTTACATTCACAAATGCCACTTAAAACTTTACTGTGCAAAAAAGAAGCTTCATGTGTTATGGTATGGGGTTTTATCAGGGCCCTTGGCAAAGGTCATTTACACTTATATGATGGCAGCATTAATGCAGAAAAGTACATTGAGATTTTAAAGTAACATATGCATTCATTATGAGATCTTTTCAGGGACATACATGCCTTTTTCAACATGACAATGCAAAACAAACCAAATCAGCAAAATAACTGAAATATGCAGATTCCTTATTAACTTTCTTTTGAAGAACATTGTTTTTAATAATTTTCTTACACATTTCCTTTGTCATTTCCATTTCCTGCTCTTCAAAGTCTCAGCTTTTCTTGGATGCTGTTTTTGTACCAAATCATGATCATAATCACCTGTTGACATCACGTAATTAGTTTTTTTTTTACTTTATTACTAGCCATAAATTGCGACCATCCCAACTTTTTTGCAGGTATCAAATTCTTGTCTCTGTAGTGTATTCGATTGAATATGGGTTGAAAAGGATTTGCAAATCATCATATTCTGTTTTTATTTATGTTTGACACAACATCCCAACTTCATTGGAATTGGGGTTGTGTGTATTTAATATTAAAGATTGTTATAGGGCTTAATTTATTGTGGTACAGTGGCTTGGTCGGCACTGTTGCCTCATAGCAAGACGGTCCTGGATTTGATTTCAGGTGAAGCAGTCTGGGTCCTTTCGGTATGGAGTCTGAATGACTAGACTTGATGTCACATTCTGTATTGATGTAACCTTGTGTGTCTGTCCTTAAAACTGCCATTGATGCTGATAGCAATGTTAAATAAATCCAAATAAAAAAGTGATAAACGTGTTAGTGATAACAGCCAACCACAAGGAAGCACTGAGAACTGCTGACCAGTATGATAGTCTACTGCATACACTGCACTTCCAAGCGGCAGCCAGCTGAGCAGCAGCGCCTTGAGTTCAATAATAGAGTAATCGTTCTCCTTTTTGACTTTCACTTTCAATATATTATTGAATAAACTACAGGAGATTTTTCAACACTTTATTATAAATTTAGCTTTGCGTTAAAATTTCTACCTGAAAATTAATGTAAATATATATGGTAGGCTCCATGCAGGTACATCTATCTGACATCATACCGGATCGGTCGAGGCCCAGGTTAAGACCAACCGCCACTGGTGCTGTTAACAAACAGGGTGTTGGTGGAAATTGTGCTACTGTTAGTCGAAAACCATGAGGAGGGACACGAATGAGGAGACAGAAAGAGAGGAGGAAAGTCAAGAGTATAGGACTGATGGTGGCAACTCTAAATGTGGGGACAATGACAGGCAAAGGTAGAGAGCTGGCTGCAGACATGTCCAGAGGAGGGACAGTGGGTATATTGGTAGAAGGATGTTAGAAATGCAGTTGCCAGGAAAAAGACGAAGGCCAAAGAGGAGATATATGGATGCAGTTTGAGAGATATGGAAGTAGTTGGTGTGAGGACAGAGGATGCAGAGGACAAGAGTGAGATGGAGGAGGATGACTCGCTGTGGCGACCCCTGAAAAGGGAAAAGCTGAAAGAAGAAGATATATGGTAGGCTCCACTATGATAGTATAGACTACAGTATATTAAACTCCTTGTCTCAGTACACATTTAACTTGTGATGGATTTGTTCTAATGTATCCCCATTGTAAATCAGAGAGAACTTGTGCAACTGCATTAATGCACACAGTATAATGCCTTGTGAGGATTTTCAGGGGGACTGGATCGGATTAATTCAGTTTGCAATATTCTTTATGGGAGAAATGTGGTTGGTACTCATTATTTCGACACTCAGTCTTAACAAATAACCACAAGTACTGAGTTTCCTCTGTAAATAGAAAGATTAAAAATATTATAATACTAATTAGGAAGTTTTTTGCTGGCCAAACCAAAGGGACCATGTAGAGACTAACCTGATGTATGTCCATTTCACAACAATAAATGAAATATTACAGTGTAATGTACATGCACATTAGTTTTCCTTACCAGTTGTTACAGTCAGATTTTATAGTCTCCCCAGGTTGATAGAAAATTCCATTATGAACACATGGACAGAGCTCTTCTGACACACACTGTCCAGTACCATCTTGCAGTAGACCATTAGGACACACACACCCTGATTTACATGGCATTTTCTCCTGTGGGCCACATTACAAGTTATATAATCATTTGAACAGTTTCTAGTTTAGATTATTTAGCTTTTATTAGTTTTAGTTTTCATAGTTGTTATAACTTTTATAATCATTAGATAGGAAAATACTGGTAACACCTTGTGGTGTCCTGATAAATAACCTGTCAATATTCCTGTAAACATTCACACCTATGCATGTCAATTTCCTTCTCTTCATCCACCCTTCACTATTGATTCACTTACACACTGATTTGAGTCCAGGCTCAGGCAGGTCCTCTGGCACTGTGCTCCAATATCTCCAAGTGCAGCATTTGAGCAGTTGAAGAAGACCATAGGATCTGTGCATTCTAAAATACAACACAAAAGCAATACAACAAAATCCACAATACATCAATAGAAAACATTGAGAATAAGGTACTAATGCTTACCATTATGCAGTTGTCCAATGCAGTGCAGGGTGCCATCTCTGCAAGTGCTTTTGAAAGATAAAATTAAATCAGAATGGCTAATGCCAAGAAGTAAACACATAGAAGTTAACACAACTTAAACAATTTACCATGTAGTTCCATCCTTGTTGATGACCTGCATGGGGTACACAACATCACCACTATCGTAACAGGGGCAGCTTGAGGCAGGAACACATTTGCCCATGTCATTGAGGTAGGTGCCTGTAGCACAGCCGCATCCATCTACAGGTGTGTGGGATATCTGACAGGTAGGGTCAGGTACACTAAGTGAGTGACAGGTTTTCCCACAACTCTGGTAGTTATAGGAGTACTCCATATTTCCTGGACAGTCCTTGGAGAATTTGTCTGAGAAAAAAAAGGTAAAATATTAAGATCAAATACTGTTCACTGTACCACTGACTTGTTTTAATCATTTTTAATATCTTGTAAAAACTGATTTAAACACAATGGGTAAAAAGCAAAAGAAAAAATACTAATGTGAGTTAAAGTTATATTAATAAAGAAACTTTTTTCTCATGTATTGTGACACATTTCTCCTATAATCAGCACTGAAGATTTCTTTGACTTTCTGTGTTCTGTGCGAAAGTATCCCTTTGTCTGGCTTGATGCATACGAGGGAGCTCTTGTTGCCTTTGCGCATCAGTGAGCATTGAGAGCCTGAATGCCAACTGATTTGTTTGTGCTTTTTCCCTCCTCCAACCACTGTTGGTAGGAATTCACTGTTGATGGGGAGCACCTCACAAGCCTTGCTGATTCAAATATGCTCTGACGTAGTTGTCTGGCCATATCAATTTGGCCCTTGTCAAATTCACGCCAGTCTTTTGCCTCCTCATTTCTCTCACATTCAACATTTCAACTACAAGATCTGACAGTTTAAAACTGATAAATAGATTCAAATAAAGCCTAGATCTTGAAATATACAACTCTAAGACATAACATTATTTGTTATTAGATCTGTATATGTAAAACTGTTTGGCCATACTAATGTGCAGGGCTAATGCAAACACCAACCAATCACAAAGCAACTGATTATATATACTGTGATCACTTTAATAGGTACACCTCCTGGTTCTTACGCTCACTGCACATTTTATCAGTTCAACTTGCCATATAGATGTAGATTTGTAGTTCAACGGTCACAAACTGTAGCCCATCTGTTTCTTTATATATTTTGTTAGTCCCCTTTATGGATCAGGTACTATTAGGGTGGTGGATCATTCTCAGCATTGCTGTGGCACTGATGTAGTGGTGGTGTGTTAGTGTGTATTTTACGAGTACATTTGGATAAAACAAAGCAGTCCAGCTTGAGCTGCTCGGACCGGCAGTGGGACAGCAGGTTAAGGTGCTCGCCCTGTAACCGGAGGGTTACCGGTTCGAGCCCCCATCTGAGCGCATACTGTCGTTGTGTCCTTGGGCAAGACACTTAATCCACATTGCCTAGTATGATTGTGGTTGTGTGATTGGTGGTGGTTGGAAACTGGGAACCATGCTTCTGTCAGACTACCCCAGGGCAGCTGTGGCTACATAGTAGCTTACCACCACCAGGGTATGAATGGATAATGCAAGTGTAACTTGCTTTGAGTTCTGGAAAAAGTGCTATATAAATCCAACGCATTATTATTATTATTACAGTATTTACTCATTTTGCACTCCTTTAGAAACATCTACAGTATTGCTCCATCTTGTAGGTGTAAAGTCAGAGACAGTAGGTCATCTATTGCACAGTTTGAGTTAGTCATCCTCTAATCCTTCATCAGTGCTCACAGGATGCTGCAACAAATTTGTGTTTGGTGGACTATTTTCAGGCCAGCAATGACACACTGTGGTGTGTAAAAACTCCAGCAGCACTGCAGTGTCTGATCTTCTCATACCAGCACAACACACACTAACACACCACCACATCAGTGTCACTGCAGTGCTGAGAATGATCCACCACCCTAATAATACCTGATCTGTGGTGATCCTGTATGGGTCATGGTCATTAGAGAACAGAGTAAAGGGGACTAACAAAGCATGCAGAGAAACATATGAGCTATGTATAGCAGCATATCAGCAATGTAATGCTATGTTCACACATACACGGTTGCGGCTGAGTTAACCAAGATAAGCCTTTTCTGGCTTTACCTGCAAAAATCCCGGTT
>JAVSBU010338507.1:0-10762 GCA_033118015.1 Loricariichthys derbyi | reverse complement strand
CTCACTAATCCAGAATTAGCAGTGGTGACCATCATTCTCACCATTCCAGAGTCAGCAGTGGTGACTATCATTCTCACCAGTCTAGAGTCAGCAGTGGTGACCATCATTCTCACTAATCAAGAATCAACAGTGGTGACCATCGTTCTCATAAACATTTACATTTACATCATTTGGCAGAGGTCCTTTTCCAGACTTACCATTGATACATTCTTACAATCCAAGCAATTGTGGGTTAAGGGATTTGCTCAAGGAACCAACACTGGCAGCTTGACAGAGGTGGGATTTGAACCCTGTACCTTCTATTCCATAGTCTAGTACCTTAAATACTAGGCTACCACAGTCCCACAATCCAGAATCAATAGTGGTGACCATCAGCTTCAATACAGCATCTATAATGGTAACACCAAACCAATGTCCAAACCACAGCATTACCGGACTTTGCTGCTTTTCTTTAGTCTAGAAAGGTAGTACCTAAAACTTGCTCCCCATACTTTTGTTGCAGGTCACCAATGATTCTGAAGGTCATAGTGCATGCAGCATTAATTTAGTAAACGTGAGTCTTGGTAAGAAGCCTATAAATATGCACACTTTGGCCCAGACAAAATGCCTGTAAACGTACTTATTAGTTTGCATGATGCAGTAAAGCTTATTAGTGAACTTCCTGTTCGTTTCTCAGTCCTGCTCATATTTGTGGGATTAAACCAGTCTGTGCTGATCCTCTACCAAAGTCCTTTATTATTGCTGTGGAGGCTCAAAGTGCAAATTCAGCCGACAGAGCTAAAACTCCCAGGGACTGATGTGGAAAGATTACTCGCTATGCTCCTACTGGATTTAATCTGATGTAATCAGCCTTATTTACAGCTCCTAAATGCTGAGCGTTTCTTATTCACCGTTACGAATTCGTGCTGTAGAAACCTGGATGCTGTTGTGCTTCCACATTAAAAACGCTGAACACCACAAAGGCGATTATAAGTCATCAGAAATTGCGGTGGGGTGTTTGCATTTATAGACTGCAAAAATGATTGATTTCAATAACTGACGTTTCACAGATGTATGGACAGTAATTAGTTTTATATCCTGCTCTGTAGGTCATTAATTTAACGTCTGCTTGCTCGCCATGCTGGAATTGAAGAATTCATGCATGATGACAGGGTACAAAACTTGATATGACACTGATATAACAAAATATGTGGATCCTCAGGATGGGCCATATTGTTCCAGGATGTTAGCATCTACAAGATATGCAGGGACGCTGCAACAATTAGGGCATTAAAATGTCATATTTTGCATTTATATTAAATCTAAAGGTATAACTGTACTTCGTATTTACATTTTAAACATAATGAGTGCTCAGGTGGTGCAGCAGTTTAGCACACCAGTCTATTACCAGGCTCAAGGGTGGGCAGTGCCCCCTGGCTTGGTCGGAGTCGGGTGGTTGGCAACTGGCTGTGTCTGGACCCTGCAACGGACTGGCATGCACTGGATGGGATTCCAGTCCATCACAGGGCCTATGATTGTAGACTGGGAATCATATCTGAGCCTACTGGTGAAAATCTTTGTATTTTGCATCTTCCTCAAGTATAATGGAACTTTATCAATTACAAATCCCAAAATTAGCATGACACCGAGTAAAAAGTTAGATCTTCGAAAGAAACATTTCAGAATTGATCGATATTTGGTATGTTCTCCCAGAATTATTACACAATATTCAAAACAGCGTCTTATGATGTTATTGAACGCTCGATGGGATTGAAGTCAGGTGACTGTGGGGGAAAAACCATGACAGTCAGATCTTTTTTGGTCTTCAAGTCTTTGACTCCTTTAGGGTTTATTTAAGATATGTCATATTTAAGAGGCTCTCTAGTGGAACATCAGCTCTGGTTCATATAAAATGCACGAATACTGCTCATCACCACTAGATGAGGCAATCATACAAACCATGTCTTCACACTGTGCCTGAGGCTGGTCAAGTGAAGTCTGCTGAAATATGGAAACCTGAGCAGAATGTAGATGGAAAAGTAAAACTGCAGTCACTAATCCCATATCTCTTAAAGCGTGCTAACACTCCATAATGGAGGGCATCATTCAGCCAATTTCAGTGCCATCTCAGTCCATTATTTAACTTTAAAATGTAGGGCGAGTGTGTAGCTATCAGAGGCCTACACGCCGCTGCCTCTATTTATCAGAGAGCTCGGGATAAAAAGCCAGGTGGGTTCCGTCTGCTCCTAAAAGGCCTCCACAGTGGAGACGTTTATTTTGGGAGCTCATTCGTGCGTATTGATTTTCGATTTGTGCCTGTTGTTTTTTTTTGTATAGACTTATTTGTGGCACAAATCCACTCTGGTCGCTCAGAATAACACGGGGATGATGACTGTTATTACATCGGCCTTGTGTGGCCTAATTCCTGTTTACATAACGACTTATGTGGGCCATTGATTTTACTGCTACTGATTCAGTAATGGAAACACATGCACTGCTGCACTCCTGCATAATGACTGGTTACTAAACTAACTTTCTCCGAGACTTGAACAGAGGCATTAAACAAATATACCACATTATACAACCTTTAGGCAAAAGTATGTGGACATCTCCATCATCTCAAAGATGGTTGAGAGAAATGGGAGGCTCTCAGAGCTAAAATTCAGGTGTCATAGCAAGCTGTCTAAAATATTCTTACGTTGCAAATGAGGATCTCCTTCAATGTGTTTTGAGAATAAATAAAGGTTGCTACCACAAACAGGACTCAGAGCTCCACTTTTTCAGACGAGGCTTTGTTCTTGCCAGACGGCCATACAAGCTTCTTACAAATATTGTCTGTAGCACTGCCCATAGAGATTAGAGATAAGTGTTGTATTTACAGCAGCTTGTATTATATAAGGCAGAATAACACACTGAAATTCAATTTTCTGCAGTCCAATTGTTATATTACTTGGGATATGACAACGTATTAGACGTGTGACACATATGTGACTCACCAGAATAATCACTATGCCCTCGCTGCACCTTCACCGTGACTTATTAGCGCGCTAATTCTGTTGAGTGCTTTATTTTTATGCTCTTTATTTTTCTCAAACCTGTACTGCAATGGTAATTAACAAACAATTTATTGTGCGGCTCTAACCCTGACTCTCTGAGGGCCGTTCTCTTTAAAACAACCATTTAGGCTGCAATTATGGAGATGAATGGTGAGGAAAATGGCTGCTTGATGACACTGCTGTACCGAAAAGTGCTTACTTGTTCACTTTCAGAGTCGTTTGCATCCATCGAACCCAAACTGTTATTGTCGTTGGACTTCGAGCAACGGACGTGACATTTCTGCATGCACTGCTGACCCGTGCAAACCCAACATAGGTTACAGCACACGTGAACGCAGGAACGGAAACTAGGGGAAGGGTACAATGTTAAATATTTATGAACTGTGCCTAGGGGCTGCTTTCATTGCTCAGCCTCTTCCTGTGCACAAACAAAGCAGGGTTTAGTGTCAATATCCACTGCTGCATATGATCAGAACCGGGCTGCTTAAAAGAATACAAGATACAAGACAGTTTATTCATCATATGCAGGTTAACACAGCGTCAACAATGCATTGAAATTCTTAGGATGAGAAACGCCATTGAAACTCGCAGGAAGTACTAATAGCATGCAATATAAGTACAGAAAATATAAAAATATACAGAGAAAAAAATTATAATAAATAAAAAGATATTTATAAGGTAAAAGATATATACACGTGTAAAGGTGCAGGTAGATAAACAGAAGTATAAATTTGCACAATTGCACAGTTGCACATCTAGGTCCATAAATTATTTCATACAGGCTGAAGAAAATGTTCAACCCAATAAAATGTTTTTTTTTTTATCTCCTCAGTGTATGTTATGATTGAAATATATTAGAGGGGATGTGGGACATGTGGTCAGGACTAAAGACCTGAGCTGGACCAAGGCCTGTTGGGCAACCAGGATCACCAATATGCAAATGCAACAAAGGCAGCTTTAGATTTAAAATCCTACAGAACTTCTTTAATCAGAAATGGCCCGAGTGTTTGAGTTATCGTTGCTTCTGGGTGTTTACAGCACTCCGTCTGATAGCCATCATTTCATCAGCTGAGTGTACAGGTCTGTGGATCTCACTCTTTAACTGTTTTGCAGGTGGATGATTTTTTTCCATGCCGACACAACACCGGGTGACGAGTCGTTTCTCAGTAAACAGGAAACTGCCACCACTTAATGACACATTAATGCCACAGACAGAGCTAATGCTATGACAAACAGTGAGGTAAGAGCTCCAGCCCTGTTGTTAGCACCTTTCCCTCCTAAATGTTTATGATGAAGTCCAGAGCTGAGATTGTACAGATGCTGCTGTTCCAGTTCCCAAATGTGTGTTATTAAATCACATTTCCATGGCTGGATTTTAATAGCGATGTCTCTGGATCCATTCCTGACTGCTGTTTTACTTCTACTGTGCTCATATTACTGTAAAAAAAAGCACAAAACTCACTGTGCACTTTTTATTAGACTTAGATTGGGGGTTAAATAGAACATTTTCTCATTTAAAGCTGATATTTACTGTGAACTTTCAAAAGTCATGAAATCTCATCAATTATGTACCTACCATAAATTATTAATAAAGGATATCACTTAGCTGTTAGCTGTGTGCTAAAGTTACTTCCCTGTTATAAAGGTTATTATAAAATTATTATATAAATCTGGTTATGCACAGTAAATCATATAAAATACAAAGTAAACTGATCCATTTTTTCCCCTGAAATCCAACTTTTTAACCTTATTACCAACATTAGCTGTTAGCATGTAGCTAATAATCGTAATAATAATAATAATAATAATAATAATAATAATAATAATAGCTGTGAACTGTTAAAGCTTTTTACATGAGACATCATGATTCCAACATTCCTACAATAACATGATAGACTCACCGGCCACTTTATTAGAAACACATTGAGCAACAATCCTCAGGTAGGCTGTGGTGTTTAAACTTGTCATCGCAGAACTTGAGACTCATCAGACTAGCCATCTTCTAATGTATAATTCTGGTGATCATTGGGTGAATTTTAGCCACATTTGTGTGTTCGTAGCTGTCAGAAGTGGCACACAGTGTGGTCTTTCACTGCTGGAGCCCATCTGCTTCAAGGTTTGAAATGTTGTGCGGTCAGAGATACATACCTCGGTTGTAATAAGTGGTTATTTGAGTTAATGTTGCCTTTTTATCAGCTTGAACTCTCTGTAGAAATGGCTGTGTCTTGATTATACCTACATGCTGAAATGCGTTGAGTTGCTGACATTGGCTGATTAGATATTTCTGTGTATACAGAGAATGCTAAACTTTCACAAACTTTCAAGCACGATCGCATGCGTCAGAAACATGGCTTTTAGGAAGTCGCCTTCTGATGAAGCCTTTTTTGAAAGTAGGGCAGCTAGACTGAATCAGATCTGCTGTTTTTGTCGTTCAGTGACTAATCCTGCATGTGCAGCAAACTTGAATATGAAGCTTGAGGTTGTGTGAGAAACCATTGTGAGGTTTAAGGTGGAGCAGACTCATCATCCTCCTTGTGCATGGCAATTATTTCATCGGCTTTATACATCAGCCTGTGTCATGTCTCAGTCCTAATCTGTAGCCTGGTGGCCTGAGCCTGAGCAGAAGATGACTCCACATGACGTTGACCGGAACTGCCTGAGGGAGTGCCACCGTCCTTCCACTCTGTTGAAACAAGAGCGAGAGATAAGCCGTGAGCAGCGAGAGGGAAGGGATGAGGATCATCACTGGCTGTACTGACCCAGGAGAGGTGTTAAAGGTGACCCTTTTCAGAGCACAGGCACATCCCAGCACCCACATGTTACATTTAATGAGGTAGAGTCATGCCATGTGGTATCAGGGGGCTGATAATGAGAACACAGGGTTAGTCAGAAAATATGAAAGGGCTCCCTATAGGATATACAAGCCATTCACTTGCAGTTAACTGGCTTTTGTTGGTTAAAGTACTGGACTAAGATTAGAAGGGCAAGGGTTCAAATACCTGTACTATCCCTTGAGCAAGCCCTTAAACTACAGTTGCTCCAATTGTACATTGTAATGTATTTATGACTGCATAAATTGGGTTAAACCCCCAAAGAAAACTCCTTTATGTTACCTACAGTATCTGCATTTTGCTGATGACTGCACGCATGTTTATTGCATCTTGGCATAACACCATTTGCTTTCGCTCACTTTCCATTGCTATCGCTAATCACTAGTATCTCCTGCAGCCTTCTGAGCTGCCTTACCACTGCCTGCTATTAGCCTTCACTGTTTCTATGCTAGTAGCTTCATTTCCCCTCCAGCCTAGCCATGTATCCTCACATACCCTGCATGCCTCCTAGGCCTCCGGTCCCAGCCACATCGACCTTGCACCCCAAGTCCACGCCACATGGCTGGCCCACTGTGGTGACAGTTCCTTGGCGGTGGCATTACTCAAGGTCAGAAGGTATCACCCCTCCTGTAAAGCGGGGAAGGCAGTGTAAGACCAGGAGGTCCAAGGTATTGAGAGGGCCCTTAGGTAGAGTAGAATTAGTGCCTCCCTATATGTGCTGCAACCACTCTACTTCCACTTCCTTGCACTTGGTTGCTCATCCCCAGCATTAAGGTCCTCACCCCCCTGATGTCCATGTCATGACAGAAGGAGGGGGTTCTTGCTGGACGCCACAGGCCGAAGAGTCCTTCCAAAGGCTTATGGGGAGGCTGACATTAGTTCCCACCTTGCACCTTCTGGATCCAGAAGCCACCTTTGTCATTGAGGTGGATGTCTCAGACATAGCCATAGGAGCGGTCCTATCCCAGCACTTGGCAGAGGACTGAAAGCTGCACCCCTGCGCTTACTTCTCATATCAGCTAGGCCCAGCTGAACGCAATTACCCCAACAAGGATTCAGAATTGCTGACAGTCAAGTTGGCATTGGATGAGTGGCGCCATTGGCTTGAGGGTGCCAAACATCCCTTCGTGGTCTGGACGAACCACAAAAACCTAGAGTACATCAGTGGAGCAAAGTGCATGGATTCAGAATAGGCCTGTTAGGCCCTGTTTTTTGGGCAGTTGAACTTTGACGATGTCATACCATCCTCAACCACAAGCTCAACCTCAAGCTCAACCCCAACCCCGACACCCTCTCCTGCCAGTGGGACCTGCTGGAGGCAGACCCTGCCCCTGAACCCATCATGGCCAAACCTCAAATCCTAGGGGTTATCACCACTGAGGTTGACCAGGCCATCACCCTGGCATTGAGACTCAAGCCAGACCACGGCAATGGACCACGGCAAGGGCATCAGTTCATGCCGGCCCTTATCCTGGAGGTAGTCATGAGCTGGGGCCATGCCGCCCGTCTCCATCCGCTCCTAATCCCCAAACTGACCATGATCTCACATATCCTTAGATTTTGTCACAGGGCTGCCCCACTCCATGGACAATAGGGTCATCTGGTCATGGTGGATCACTTCTCTAATGTGTGCAAGTTTATTGTACTGCCCAAGCTCCCCACGGCCAGAGAGACTGCCAACCTCATTCTCTTCCATGTCGCCTTGCATGGGTTCCAGAGAGATGTGGTGTAGGACCAGGAAATCCGAGGTATTAACAGGGCCCTTAGGTAGAGTACAATTAGTGATTCTCTCTAGGTGCTGCCGCCACCTACTGTCCAGCCCCACTCTCCGTCCATGTGCCTGCTTTTGTGCTCGACTCCAGTGTTTAGGTCCTCACAAAGTCCCAATGGAGTATGTCCCCATTGTCACCATTATGGTGTTTCATTTTTAACAGTGTAACAGCAAAATAGCACTTTTGCATTTAACTATATTTGCTGAGATAATGTTTTTCAACATCAAAAAATATATTTTTAACATAAATAATTCAATTTCAGTAAATCTAAGGTCCTTTAAGGAATGCCCTTAAATCATTAGGACCCTGCTGTGCCCTGAATTTTGCATTTCACACCAGTAGACTGATGACATCATGCCACCAAGACTTTCCCGCCAAATGCGAGATGCTAATGTGACTACGTCTACCGGGCGGAATAAATCCTGTGCACATGCCACACATGGTTTGGTTCCTTTTTGAGCCCAAGGGAGTTTTTCCTTGCCACTGTCGCCATAGGCTTGATGATAATCTAAAAATATACAGTTGGTTTGAGACAAATCTGGATTGTGAAAAGTGCTATAGAAAGAGATCTGACTCGACTTGACTATAAATGCCACTAGCGCAGAATTGCGTATATATGAGACTGATCGGCCAGTCATGTTCTCTTTTAGAGCATGTGCATTTCCGTCTTTTAGATCTGAAGTCCATTTTTCTTCCTCAATCCCATGATTCCATTCACAGCAATCCAGAAATGATATGGCCTTGATAGTGGGAGCTTGGCAGTGCTGGAACTTGAATCCTGGACCTTATGATCAGTATTTCAACACCTTAATACAAGTCTTAAGACCCACCCCTTGTCTAGCTGAATATAAAGGAAATTATTCACTCACTCACACTGGGGCAACTTCAGGATGTCCATTGTGCCCTTGGAATTGAGAGGAAACTCGAATACCTGGAGGCTCACAAACCCAATGAGAACATGAAACCTCCACATAGGCAGAGGCCGGACCATCATGCCACCATTAAGTAAACTGATTAGTATTATGTATTAGTAGTATTATAATATTATAGGCTTAGCTTAAAGTCCCTGTGGCAGATCCTGGAAACGAAAGGTCTGTTGTACCTTGACAGCAAGAGCATCTGCACCGTGTAGGTGGAAAAGAGGCATCAATGGAACCATTCTGCTCTCGTAGGCTCTGGGGAGAATCTTTTTCAGCGTATTAATCTGTGTGTGAGCAGAAACGGCCACTTAAAGGAGGAAATGTGCTGTTTTTAAACCGGCGGAAGCATCTGAACGACCTGATTAATCCTGCCGAGCCCTGAGGCTCAGGCCCCGTGAGAGAAGTGGAAGTAAGCTGTCCAGGAGTGATGCATTTATGAGAAACAACCCATTCTTCTAAGACCTCGTTCTCCGGTACTGTGAGAGCCTTTAACGTTTATAGCAGGAGCTTTACTTCCTGCGGGGCAAAAGACAAAGACCATAAAGCTGAAGATGTGCATGGCCTTAAACACTGACTGAAGGTCGTTTGAACCTAAATTAGGTTCATCCTGTACCTATTCATGAGATGTTTTTGGTCTGAGTAATAAACACACTAAAAAGATAATATGTTAAATGTAATGCTTGCAAAATAAATTAAAAATAATAGCAGCAATTTAACAATTTTGATTTGTTAAATCTACAGAATTGGTTGCCCTGGACATTGGAGCATGGATCACTGATCCTCTGACCAGCCAACATCCAAATAGTGCATGCCTTTGAAACAAGGCCTGAGCAGAAGACACAGGGACTCAAACAAAGTTTTGTCTGGTTTCTCTTGACAAATTGCAGGTTGCTTTTTCATTTTTAGAGTGTGTGTGTAAGGGTGATAGCCCAGGAATCTAACCCACAAATAAGTTTAAAATAATCCTGGGACAACACCAGTCTGACGGGATTCGAACCCGGGTCCCTTGTGCCTTACACTGCTGTGTGACCATTACTACAGACCATTACGTGGTATATAAAAATGTGTCCATGAAGTAATTCGTTTCATTATTTGCGTAATTCTGGTTTGGGTTGCGGGAAAGCCATGCCTGGTCGCGGCACAGGGTGCAAGGCAGGGTGTCAGTCCATCTTAGGGCACATAAACACACAGAGTAAGGGGACTTTAGAATCACCAATTAACCTAACACCCATGTTTGGAATGTGGGAGGAAACTGGAGCACCCGGAGTAAATACACATGGACGTGGGGAGAACATGCAAACTCCACACGTCTGGGGTTGTGACTGACTAGTGTTGATGTAAGCTTGTTCCTGTCATGAATATCCATTGATGCTGAAAGGTTTTTTTTTTTTCAGAAAGTGAAAGCGGTGGGGTTTTAGTTTTATACATTCATTCACTTTCTTATCTGGTTAATCCTTTTACAGGGTCACAGGGGAGCCCGTGCCTAGCCGGTAGCATAGGGCACAAGGCAGGAACGACCCCAGAGAGGGCACCAGTCCATCGTAGGGCACACAAACTCACACACTTACACACTCAAGGTACTTAGCATCAATAATCAATTATCCTAAAGCATGTCTTTGGACTGTGGGAGGAAACTCGGAGCACTCGGAGTACACAGAGGGGACCCAGACCGCTCCAGGATCGAACCCAGGACTGTCTCGCTGTGAGGTGACAGTCCCGCCCTGGCTTTGTATGTGACTCTGTGATTACGTGTTATCTGTGATTTTCCACATCAGCAGCGGTTCCCAAGTCTCACGCTCCACATGGAAATGTATAGAGCTTTTTCCAATGGAGCATTGTTTCAAAGCAGCTTTACAACTTATGTCACTTCCAATTTGAGCAACAGTGGCAAGGAAAAACGCCCTAAAGGTTAATAGGAAGAATCCTTGGGGGGACCAAGACTCAAAACGGACCCATTCTGCTTGGGCTTAAAGGTATAGGTAATAGCCAGTAAGTTTACAGAAATACCTTAAACAAACAAACAAATGAAAACCATCAGGAAATTATAAATTGCTGTAGTTCAGTAGATAAAGTCATTAAATCCTGTGTCCCCAGCAGGAAAACCTCAGCGCACGACCTCCCCATCCAACTGAAGGAGGGAGAGAGTCACTGTTCTCAGCAGTCTGAGCATGGTGGGGCTGGTGGTTAAGAACTGCTTGGGTGGA
>JAVSBU010338489.1:0-10763 GCA_033118015.1 Loricariichthys derbyi | reverse complement strand
AGATTTGTGGGGTTTTTCCCCTTGAGAAGCAAACCACATATTTTGTCTTTTTCCAGTACAAGACACTTGCTTTTATCCTCCTCCTCGTCATAATCAAAAAAATCTGGGACTTTGCCGCTTTTGCGCTGCCTCACGGACCGTGAGGTTCAGTAAAGTGCTGCTGCTGCCTGCTTAAAATGCCAGAGTGGAATAAATCGATCACATGAATCCAACCTGTTGAGGCTTATAATTAGACAGAGACGAAAATGAAGGGAATTATATCTATAATTTCTGTTCGTTTTAGTTCGTTTTCTAAACACGCAATACAGTTCATTTTCATTTTTTTCTTTTAATTTTCATTTATATTTATTTCAGTTAACGAAATATATTTTTTTTAATTTTAGTTTTCATTATTCGTTTTAGTTACAGATAATAACCTTGATGCTGAGACAAACTTTTCTCCTTAAAATGTGTCAAGATTCAAATCGGTTGAGTTCCAAGGTGGTTGAGAACTGAGGGTAAAGTATTCGCTCGCCTGCTTTCCCGTTCTTAATCCTTAGGGTTGTTTAATATGATGATATTCCACCCTTTGTATCTTCAGCTCTTCTGAGAAGGCTTTCCATAAGCTTTAGGAGTGTGTTTATGTGAATTTCTGACCATTTTTCCATAAGCATATCGGATGAGAAGGTCTGGCTCTCAGTCTCCATTCTAATTCGTCTCAAAGGTGTATTATTAGGTTGAGATCAGGAGGCCGGTCAAGTTCTTCCACATTAAACTTGCTCATCCACATCTGTATAGATCTTTATAGTCATGTTGGAAGAGGAACATGACCATACTGTCCCAAACTGTTCCCATAAAATTGGGAACATGAAACAAAATCTGTTGGTATGCTGAAGCTTTGAGTTCTATTCCTGGAGCCCAATTCCTGAAAAACAATCCCAGACCGTAAAGCCCCTCCATCAAACTTTACACTTGGCACAATGCAATTACTGTTTCCCTGTCAACCGACAAACCCAGATTTATCCATCAGATTTCCAGGTGTAGAACCGTGAGTTGTAGCTCCTGAGAACACGTCTCCACTGCTCTAGAATCCATTTAGTCTGAATGAATAGAAGAGCTGCTGTGGTACAAATCACAGAACTGCTTAATGCTGGCTATGGGACGAATGTCTTACACAGTGTAAGCCCCCCCCCTGCTGAGTATGGGACTGCCTGGTCACAGACGGGACAAAGTGTTCACCAGGCTGACCATCATAACAGGGGTTCTGGGTCTGGACCCTCATATGAATGTTTGTTTGAAGAATAGAGACCAGCAAGATGGTGATGATCAGCTTCTGTTTTTCTTCTGATTTATTGGCCTGTAAAGTCAAACAGTGTCGTGTTTGTGGAAATGAATAGGTACGTTCCATCCTGTCAGGTTAATTAATAACGCTCTGTGCTTCAGCATGCAGGATGTCAGTCGTCTGCACTCGTACCATAAACAAATGATCTGTGCACTATAATATGTGTTGTGTGGAGATTTCTGATTCATTAAGCCTCTGCTGGCATGCTTTTTTTTTTTTAAAACATGCATATTAGATCAAATCCTCAATCACTTAAAAGCAGAGAATTTCCAAAAGTTCCTTTCTGTAAGCCAGATAAATCAGTGCAGTGGTCTCATCCAGAGCACCCTGTTAAATATAAGCAGACTCTTAACTATGAATCATTATTTGTACGATAATATATTTGTGAATAATGTTAAAGAATTAAATCAGAATAAATTGATATTTTCCATCTCTTGTCTCTCGTACAGGAGCTTGATGACGGTCTGGATGAAGCCTTCTCAAGGTTAGTTCAGTTTATTTGGGGTATAAAGCTGATTGATGGCCTGTTTTGATTCTTATTTCCAATTGTTTAAGGAAGTGGCTGTAATTCAGATTCTAACATGAGAATGACTGAATACATAATAGATCTTTGCCTCCCTTTTATCTGATCCAATTTGTCCAGTTGGTTAAATTAAAGTCAGACTCCCATTTCTTTCTCTAAGCGCTCTTTAAAACAGAGCCTTGTCTCAAAGCAGGTTTACAAACATCCAGACCTACAGCCCCAAAGGAACGAGCCAAGGGCAACAGTATAAAGGGAAAAACCTTTGGAGGACCAAGACTCAAAAAACAGACCCAACCCAACGTAGATTGAATTTTAATTATACATTTATAAGGTGAAATGGGGAAAATGGACAAACGTTTAACACGATAAATTAAAAAGGAAACCTAGTAAATAAAATAGGAAATGTAATAGAAAGTGTAATAAATAAAATAGAGAACAACGGATATAAAAATAAATAAAATGGAGAATATAAAAACAGGACTTGTAATAAATCAAAGCGGCTATAATAAATGAGATGGAGAATGTTAGTGTATAATAAAATGGAGAGTATAAAATAGAAAACAGGATAAATAAGATGGAGAATAATAAACAAAAATAATGTAATAACTAGAGAATATAATAAAAATAATAAAGAACTAAATAAAATGTACAATATAATAAAATTGAGAATATATTATGGAATTTTTTTGAATAATGTGTTAAATAAAATGGAGAATATAGTACATTGAGAATGTATTATGGATTTTTAAAAATAATGTGTTAAAAATAGAAAATATTTAATAAATTCTCTAATATATTCTCAATTTTATTATATTCTCCATTTTATTTAACACACTATTTAATAAATTCCCTAATATATTCTCCATTTTATTAAATTCTCTATTTTAACACATTATTAAATAAATTCCCTAATATATTCTCAATTTTATGTTCTCCATTTTATTTAACACATATTTAATAAATTCTCTAATATATTCTCAATTTTATTATATGTGTTAAATAAAATTGAGAATATATTAGGGAATGTATTTAATAATGTGTTAAAATGGAGAATATAATAAAATGGAGAATATATTAAGGAATTTATTAAATAATGTGTTAAATATAATGGAGAATATAATGAAATTGATAATATATTAGGGAATTTATTAAATAGTGTGTTAAATAAAATGGAGAATATAATAAAATTGAGAATATATTAGTGATTTTTTTAAATGATGTGTTAAATAAAAGAAATTTCATAAGATAGAGAATATAGTAAAACAGAAAATATTGTATAATTTATTAAATATCGTGTTAAATAAAACAGAACATCATAAATAATATAGATAATATAATAAAATATATAAAAACTATTTTGTTAAATAAAATATATTGTTGATTTTAATTATATTCTTTATTTATTTAATGCAATAGTTAATAAAGTGCCTTATATTCTGTATTTTACTATATTATCTATTTTATTTAATACAATTATTAATAAATTCCCTAATATATTATCTATTTTTAGTACATTAGGGAATTTATTAAACATTGCATTAACTAAAATAGAGAATATAATAAAACATTTAAAAAATATTGTAATAAATAAATATATTATTGATTTTTGGTATTCTTTATTTATTTAATACAATAGTTAATAATTCCCTAATATATTATCTATTTTATTACATTAGGGATAGAGAATATAATAAAGAGGATATAATAAAATAGAGAATATATTATTGACTTTATTTAAGGAAATAAAGAATATAATATATTCAATAATAATAATAAAAGATGGATTGGGGTTCATTTATGGGTGAGTTTAGGTGACTATGACCAAGAAAACAGGGATAAAAGGTGGATTTTGTTTTTGAAATATTGCACATATACTGTGTGTACGTTTAGCTGAAGGCGATCAAATGCATGAACTGTGGAACATAAAAGATCCTCCAGGTACATCACGCTCCTCCTTTTAGTCTCTGCTGTTATGAAGAATATGAAATGTACCAAGCTGTGTTGCCATGGTAACTTTGGAAGTTGTACAGCTTCAGAAACTTAATAAACAGTGACACAGGCTAATCTACAGGATGGAGTAATTGGTGTTTGTAATCATATTCAGATCTGTAAACAAGTGCAGACTAAAGTATGAGGAGCGATTCAGTCCTCGGGAAAAGAACACACTCTCACGCACATACAGAGTTCCCTTAAGGAAACCAGACAGCAGCCTCGAGGTGTCATTAAGTGGCCAGGTGTTCGTCTTGGCTTTTCCGCGCCAAGGATAATTAAAAAGCGGTTTAATTACAAAAGCAGTGATGATTGATGAGGACTGTGCTCAGATCTGCTATCATCAAAGCATCGTGAAAGAGCGATATTTAACAGAAGCCTGAAGATTGCTTTGTTCATCGTGATCCGGGGGCTGCTGTCTGAGGGTCCTGATGGGAGCCGAATGAAGTTCAGCTCCTTTATCCCCCGGATATTCCAGCTCCTTCAGTCCTAAGCCGACTGTGAAATAAAATCCCTCCAGAGGGTCCTGGTCTGCCTTGGACTGTCCATTCATGAGAATATGCCCAAACCACAGCTGGCCCACATTCTCTTATTGGCCAGTTGACTAGTGAAGATGGACAGATGTGCAGTGTCCTAAACCAGTAGATTAAATAGGTATTCGAGCCCCAGCACTACCCTGATGGGACCCTGGACCAGGCCTTTAATCCTCTACTGTATTTTACCTCTGTTATGTCTTGTCCTAATTGAAACCGCATTGCACTTTGCATCACTTTGCATCACTTTTTGTTTTACCAATACCCATTACTGATATGTGGTCGAGTCCCAGAGGCTCTAAGCCACTGGAGCTTCCTCATGAAGGCCTGCACCATCTGCTTCCTTTCATCTCCAAATATGAAGTAGTAAATTGTGGAGCATGCTATGGGTCATAAACACTACATTTCTGCTGATTTTACTTGATCTGATTTCGTGTTTCTCTCTCCAGCCGCAGTTTGGATAGTTTTGAGTCATGCTCAGGTAAAAAAAAGCCATGTTGAGTGTCTAGCATCATTAATCAGACCTATAGCGCCCTCCACTGTCCATTCTACCAGTGCACATCCAGTACCATTAAACCTTCACCAGTTGTTCATTCACAGTAGCTGAAGCTTTACCATGTTCCATAGTGTTCATATTCTGGCTTAGAACCCTGTTTGGGGAGGCACGGTGGTACAGTGGATCAGCTCTGAGATCCCCGGTTCGATCCTGACCCTGGGCTTCACCTGTGTGGAGTTTGTATGTTCTCACTGTGAGATGTCCACGTGGTTTTCTCCGGGTACTTTTTCCTCCCATTCCAAAGACATGCTTAGGTTAATTGGTGTTTCCAAATTGTGAGTGGATGTGGCTTATGATGAATCGGTGCCCTGTCTCGGGTTGTTCCTGTCTTGCGCCCTGTGTTGCCGGCTTTTTCACGACCCTGACTCAGATAAGTGGATAAGACACTTAATGAATGAATGTTTTAACCTTGTTTGGTAACCGATTGTCCTGTAAAAGATGATTTAGGTTCCAAAATGACTCTTCTGTATCAGAAGCGGCAGGGTTCTTCGCCCTTTAGATGTCATTCAGGTCTGTCTGCTTTTAAATCATCCAGTTTGTTTACAGTACACTGTGTGTGTTAATGGTTTATTTAGCGAGGACTTCTAACAGAATCGGCAACAGAACTATAAAGAGAGATTGTTTGTGTTTGCATGATTCACCCACTATGATTCTTTGGCTGTGATTGTAGCGGGGTAACTCTCTGCTTCCCAAAAATGATGCTTGAACGTTATCAACCGAAAGTTTAAGAACTGATATACAGTACTGTGCCATAAAATTTAAATGGAAATGCTCCGAGTATCTGGAGGAAGCCATCTATATTTTGAAGGTAGATAATGGCCCTTATCCCAAAATTGCATGGATTGTAGAACAGTCCAACAATTGCTAGTTGCTCCGGTTAAGGGTGCCTGCTAAATGACATAAATGATTTTTCTACATTTTTTTATGTTACATCCACAAACTTAAATGTATTTTATTGGGATTTTGTGATAGACACAAAGTAGCAAATATATTTAAAGTTAATAGAAAATAATACGTGATTTTCAAAATGTTTAATAAATAAAAATCTGAATGACATGCATTTGTATTCATCCCCCTGTACTCTGATACCCCTTTATAAATCCTGTCTGACCAGTTATCTTTAGAAGTCACCTAATTAGTAGAGTTGTTCAGTCCATAATCTGAAAACTGCAGGAATATGGCATAACTGCAAACCTACAAAGACATGGCCGTCCATCCAAACTGACATCCCATGCAAGTAGAGCACTAATTAGAGGCCCATGGTCACTCTGGGGGAGCTGCAGAGATCCACAGCTCAGGTGGGAGATTCTGACCACACGACAACTAGTTGTGTACTGCACAAATCTGGCCTATATGTAAGAGTGGCAAGAAGAAAGCAAGCCATGTAGAGCATGTGGAAGAAGGTGCTCTGGTCAGATAAGACCAAAGATGAACTTGAACTTTTTGGCCTAAATGCAAAACACTATGTGTGGCAGAAAACACAGCACCACACCAACCCCACCGTGAAACATAGTGGTGGCAGCATCATGCTGTGGGGATTGTTTTCTTCAGCAGGGACAGGGAAGCTGGTCAGAGTTGATTGGGAGTTGGATGGAGCTAAATACAGGGCAATCCTGGAGGAAAATCTGTTAGAGGCTCCAAAAGACTTGAGACAGGGGTGGAGGTTCATCTTCCAGCAGGACAACGACCCTAAACATACAGCCAGAGCTATAATGGAATGGTTTAGATCAAAGCATATACAGGTGTTAGAATGGCCCAGTCAAAGTCTAGACCTAAATCCCATTGAGACAAGTGGCAAAACTTGAAAATTGCTGTTCACAGATGCTCTTTATCCAGTCTGACTGAATTTGAGCCTCTAGATGTGCAAAGCTGGTAGAGACAAACCCCAAACGACTTGCAGCAAAAGGTGGTCCTACAGAGTATTGACTCAGGGGGCCTGAATACAAATGCACAGCACGCTTTCAGATTTTTATAGGCGTTTCATTATTTGTCTGACGGGCCACCCAAGCACTGAGACTGATTGTATTTAATGACTTTAATCATTTGATCATTAATTGTAGCTCAGCACGGTTCCCTAACAGCTGGCGGGTTCAAATCCAGAACCTGGCAGCTGCCTGAGTGGAGGTTGTGTTCACCCTGGATTTGCGTGATTTCCTCCAGGTACTCTGGTTTCCTCCCACATTTCAAAGATGTCACTAAAGCATCCCAGTGTGTGTGGGTGATGGGTCTCCTCCCCCCAAAATGTCATCTTGTATAAAAAATAAGTGAGATCATTAATGCGTCGCTCTCTGTCTGACCTGCAGACTTGCTGAGTGTCGGGCTAACCCCCAGGTCCTGGACACTGGGCTGAACCCGCAGGACTACAACGCTGAAGAGTGCCTGTCTCCCTGCAACTGGGACAAAGCAGAGGCCGAGCCCGCAGACGCAGACGACGTATTTGGCTTCTGAGAGCGAGGGAAAGGGAGGGTGGAGGATTGAGCACCTGCTGCGTCGTCTACTTTACTACAGAAACTGAACACACCAAAGCAATAGTTGTTTTTTTTTTTTAATTATTATTAAACCCAGTAGGTTTTGGTCCTGTCTATCATTTTTTGTTTTCTTTGTTAATGTGTGTGGAATATGTACAGTATTTACCTGTGTTCTGTTTTTGGATCCGAGTGGTTTGGGTTGGACCATTCTGACTATGCAGTATAACGTGTTCTCTCTTGAAATGGGATGAACCTCACCCTGGTCTGATTAACTTTTAACATGTATTTTTAACATGTGTAACCAGGGTCAGCCCGAAAAGTTGGCGTCTGTTAACAGGGAAAGCTTGTCTCTCAGCCTGCCACTTCCTTTTTAGATCTCCGGCCAAGCTGCAACATCCTGCACAACAACCAAAAACGTGTGGTAGTTTCTATCGAGGACAATCTCCTAGTGTTTTGTATTAAAAATATTTTTGCACTCCCTCCAAGACTCTTTGTAAAAGCACAGTTTAATTTCAGGGAAATAATTTTGATTCGTGATCACATGCCATGCTCATCGGGTCCTTTACACACAGTTCATTCCACAGTCATTGCATAAAGGCTGAGTAACGATTCTATCACCTTGCTGTTATTTCCTCATGTCTTTCCACCTCCGTTATAGCCCTTGGCATACTGGTCTTGCCTGAGCACACCTTTAAGTGTTAAACGGTTCATTGTTTTGTTACTTCTGCATTCATTTCTTAATGCTCATGTGTTTTTGACTGTAACACTTTTGTAGTATTAAAGAATTAAATAAGCTACCAGTGAGTATGTGGAAACCATTGCTGTCACCAATCACCGGAGAAACTGGCCTTGATGCTGGTAGTGATGTTGCAGCACCAAGAAATGATTCCCTGAATGATCTTTCATATTTTATGTAAAGTCAATCACACCTGCATCGTAAACCAGGCGTTAAACCAGGAGACGAAGTTGGTGGACTAGCTTATTAAGATGTTTATCCACCCAAGTGCCAAAGATGCTCCTCTAGCATGGAAAACAGCTGTTACCAACCTGTGTTTGAATCCCAGGCTGGTGCTGTTGGAGTTCCTTCCACTGAGCACTTTTGCCTGTGCAGAGTGACTTTTGGCATAGGCTCCAGTTCCCCTTGGGAACTCTAGGGCTTGGGATCTTTAATCCTGAGATGGACTGGTGTTCCATATAGAGAATACACTCCAGATAAAGAAAAATCAGCCGAGCCCAGCAGGCTGGTTTTAAAGGGGTTGTGAACACACAACGAACTTGGCAGGCTGGGAGTCCAGCTAGATAACCAGCTATAGACCAACCTTATGAGCCTAAACCTTCTACAACCAGCCACCGATTTTAAGATGGTTTTAGGATTTTTAAGTTACGATGGTTTAGGCTGGTTGGCTAGCTGGACTCCCAGCTTGAGAAGCTGGTTGTGTGTCTGAAACCCCTCGAAGACCAGCCCGATCAGCTAAAACCAGGCTTTTTTTTTTCCAGCAAGCACTTGTGCCCTATGCTGGGATAGGCACTGGACCCCTTCCCTGACCAGCACCATGCATTCATGGCACGTAGCAGATGCTCTTCTCCAGAGAGACTTTTAATACAATCTTATGTTAAGGACCTTGCTCAGTTTGGCAGAGGTTCTGGTTCTGGTCCATAGTAATCCAGTGCTTTATCCACTGACCACCATAGTACCTAGTTTTGTTGATCTAGTTCTGTTCACTTTGCTATTATTAGGTACATTAGGTTTTATATTCCCTACTTTTTTCCACTAACTAAACTATACAACATACATTTTTGTTTGGCTGTAAACACAGAATGTAAATGTGGAGCATCATTTAAACTGCAATCACTTTCTTTTCCGGTTTTAGCAGGATACAGATGTTAATCGTAATAAGATCTCGGGACGGATTCTGACCGCGTCAATTATTCTCGCAACACCCACCCCCTTTTTCTTTCTGTGTGAACGTGCAGCCTAAATCAACCAATCAGAAAAGACGCTGCATACGGCTCGGTATAAATAGGAGCAGGGCCGCCGTTCGTTAAAGTTTGAAATTTTTGTTCCTAGTTATGGCGGTTAAGCCTGATTGTTTAATACGTGTTTATCCTCCTGTTTGACCTCTATTAAGGTATGAAAGTTTAGCAGCAGCATACTTTTAGAGGTAAGACTTATATTAAATCGATTTTAATACGAAAAATGTCGAACTTTACCTACCTTATCCTAATAATTACGACTAATATGAAGCGACTCAAATTGGCTAGCTGCTAATAACCGTTATGTTAGCAATAAAATATGTAAATAAGATTTATGTGCGTTCAGTGGATATATTCTAGCTTGTTAAAACGAGAATTTACACAAATAAACGTAGAGCAAGTTCGGCATTTTATACTTTTTTATGTAATTAACGTCCTTGTCAGTATAAAACTGCACCAGTCACTACGGGCTTTAATATGCAAAAGTTTGTGGTCACCTTCAAAGTTTCATACGCTTGTCTATAGCAGACACTCTGATCCACAGCCACTTGCAATCCAAATAATTGTGGGTTAATTGTGAGCCTGACAGAAGTGGGATTTAAACCTGGACCTTCAGGTTTATACTTCAGTACCTCACCTGTTGGACCACCACAGTCCCAGTTTTTTTTCTTCTAAGTGAGAGAATAAATATTACACAACCTATGTAAAGAACAAAACACATGACACATCTGACATTATAAATTTGAAACTGTTAGATTGAGACGGATCATGTAGTTTTGCGAACCCCAGTGGATCATCAACAGGTGACCAAACTACTCAATGTGTTTTGCACTAAATGTTGCAGAAACATCTAATTTTTGGTTCCTCACAGTACTTTTGAAAGTCAACTAGTCAATTATTTATAAGCCTCCTAAGACTTCATTTGAGCAGGTTCAAAGGGTGCTTTAACCTTTGTGTGATGAGACTAATGGACCAATTGCTGGTCGTTAGACTCCAACATTTGATAAGACATTTAGTTGTTCTGCTCAAAAAGGTAAGATATGGACAGAAGCTATTATGAGAAGAACTGATATGTGAGGAACATCCTTCTGCAGAAGATCTGTGGTTTATCATGGCAACCAGGTGAATGGACAAAAACCGTTTGGTTAAGACTAGCAATGTTTTGTTTTATTAATATTTAAGGGTGAAATGCATCTGAAATGCCATCGTGCAGGAACAAATAGAGGATTTATTACTATTTAGTGTTTGTTTAGCAATTTATGATTAGTGAGAATAAATCTGAATCCGTAATAACATTCAGGCCATGGGGATGAAGGTATTATATTACCGTCCACCGCCCACATACGCCAGTAACCGCCGCATAAAAATTTCATTATTTCTAAAAAGTTTCATTATTTTC
>JAVSBU010338480.1:0-10764 GCA_033118015.1 Loricariichthys derbyi | reverse complement strand
AAAGAGAAATACTTTTAATACAAAAGAAGGTAATTGTCATATGTCAAAATAAATCAATTCATGCCAAAATAATTATAAATTACATTTCAATTGATTGCGTAAGTTACGTGGAAACTATAGTCTGTATTCCCAATACTGTGGATGTCCGCAACTAAAGAATAAGCAGAATAGAGACTGAAAAGTATCGAATGTCTAAGGCATTTGCACAGCACTATACATCTTACTCATGTCTGAATGACAGAAATCTAGTATGGACCCTTGTTATATCTGCTTACAGAAAAACAGACTTGTAGTCTTGAAGGCTGAAAACTATAAAGCATTTATTATTGGAAAATATACAAAGCATTACTGTATTGTACAGTACTAAATGTTTTCATACTGTATTTTAATGGATATTATTGTTTTTAAAAAAAAGTGCAAAGTATTTAAACTGCTGTGTAGCTACTTGGTAATGTCCAGTCAGTGTCCTGTTTCTTGGACTGTAACACATGGACATGTACATGTCTGTACAGAAAAAAAAACAACCACAGAAGAAAAAAAAGTTTGATTTGGCATGGACTGGATGTATACGGCATCACTGTTCAGCCACTCTTGCAGGATTGCGTACTTTTGCTAGATTTCGTATGTGCCTTCCCTAGCATCTTAAGAGGATTTTTGTGGGCTATTCCAGATGTGTGACTGCTCCTGAATGTTCATGCCAATCAGTCACATTTTCAGCCCTGTGAATGCAAGAACTCTCATCTTGGAATTCGGGGATAGGAATGTTATGTTCCTTGGTAAGATAATGATAAAAATGCAAAAAACTGGTTGTAGTGTAGGCATTATGGTTCAAATGTACTTTCACCTCAATCACAGGACCCATTTATGCATAATTTAAACACCCCCAAAAACATCAGAGAACATTCTCCAGTTTGAACCACACCTTGCATGCAGTCCTCATTGAAGGCTCCCTGAGCATCATTCACATACAGGCAGAAACAAGGTTCATCTCACCGGACCACATGCTTCTAGTCATGAACAGTCCAAGTTTTGTGTCCTTTCGCTCATTGTATCTGAGCAACCTTGTAAGCCAAAGTCAGCAAAGGCTTCTTACATGCCACTCTGCTCCGTATGTACATGGTTTGCAGTTCCCTGTGGATTTTTTTTTCTTTCAGAAATTGGTTGTGAAAGACTTGTGTTAACATCTAGAGTCAATTCTTGTCTGGAAGTGTAAGAGATTTTTATTCGTAAGCCGTGACACACCAGCAGTCCCTGTGAGTCCGTTTCATCTTTCGATCACAGTTCTGACAATCCTGTAGACTGGAATTTTGTCACTGCTGGTAAACCCAAATGACCGTATTCTTTGATACACCAGAAATTCAGCTACTTCATTCATATTATAGCCTTTGTCACGCCCAAATGCAATAGCCCCTTTTTGCCAATCATTAATCTCTGCTTTGCAACCCATTTTCCACACATCGAACAAGACATTCACTACACTGTATCACCTTTTTTCAGTCTATCTTTAAAAATAGAAAGCTATTTATAGCCTGATCATCCTTGTGGAAGACCATCTGCAAGAGTCTGAAGTTACTACCACCTTAAACACATATGGTGATTAATTTTTGTATGGTTACCAGTTTATTCAGGTAAGGTTATTTAGATAGTGGTCTAAAAATGTCCAAGGGGGCTCGCTGATGTCCTAAAAGTCACATGTATTCCATTATGACCTTTCCGACTGAGGAAAGGGCATAGCTGTAGACCATATATAGAGATGACATTGATTGAAATCTGATTGTCAGTGTGTGCTTGTTTACTGCATTTTTTTGTTTTGTTTTTTTGCTTCAGCATCTTTGCATTCTACTAAGGAAAAAGGGGATGTGTCCAGACATGCCCCTTTTTGCCGTCTGTAAACACAAACAGCTTTAACTGCTCTCTCTTTCTCTCTCTCGCTCTCTCACTCTCACTCAGCTGGGTGAGCAGCGCTCCATCACTCATCTACAGTACGTAGCTTGGCCAGATCACGGGGTCCCAGACGATTCATCAGACTTTTTGGACTTTGTCCGAGCAATGCGGTCCTTACGAAAGGACGCGGAACCGCTCATGGTCCACTGCAGGTAGGCACACGCACCACGTACGTGCCGAACTCACACGCTCAAGCAAGTAACCGTAAACAAACCCTTCCTGCAGCGCTGGGATTGGACGGACGGGCGTGCTCATGACCATGGAGACTGCTCTGGTCCTGATGGAGGCGGCAAAGCCAGTGTACCCTCTGGATATTGTGACTTCACTAAGGGACCAGCGAGCTATGATGGTCCAGACCTCGGTACATGTCCTTTCCTCAGTTCTTGTTTGTGTTGTGCCATGCGGGACTGCGGGACTTTATCGTGTGTGTGTGTGTTTTTTCAGTGCCAGTTCAGCTTTGTATGTGAGGCCATCCTGCGCGTGTACAGAGAGAGATTTAAACACAGCCCGACGACTAGCAGCTGACAAGAAGAGATGAGGGGTAGCGGATATGAATACAGATAAAACAAAAGGGTGTTGGGTATGATGGACTCTTCTGAGAAGTTCTGTTCTTAAAGGAGCAGACCTAAAACGTGAAATGGAGAAGAAAAATATATATTACTGAATATTTTATATTGCTTTGAGAGAAAGGTAGAACGGATAAACACTATATAACGTCGTGGTGCTGCAGGGTTGGATTGGTAGGTCACAGCTTGAACCTGATCTGTTGCATCACTAAAATAGAGGCCGTCCTGTTTGTTAGTTAAAACTTTATTGGTCCATTTGGGAGGGTTCCCTCAGGGAAATTGTAAGATGGGTTAAGGGTCTTATTCAAGGACCCAAAATGGTAGCTTGGCAGAGGTGGGATTTGAACACGGGACCTTCTGGTCCATAGTTCAATACCATAACCACTAGGCTTACAACAGTTTAACGTTTCCTGAATGTAAGTGTTCGAAATTCCACCTTCATTTTATAGCCCCGCCTTTTCTGGTCAGGGTCACGGCACCAATTCCGAGAGGGCTTTATTTTATTTAACGTCACTTTCGGCATCAATGGCGACCAGAACAACTAGTCAGTCAAATACATACATTTAGAGTGACCAGTTAAACTGACGCATGTCTTTGGACTGTGGAAGTAAACCCATGTGGACATGGGGAGGACATGCAGGTGGAGTCTGAGATCAGAATCTCTGATCTGTGAGGTGACGTGGTGCCACCCAGTCCTAAGAGGTCACATGGTTGGGTAGGGGAGGACAATTCCCCCCTGACTGGCCAATCATATCTGCGTTTGATGGGCGACCCGTCCCGAAGGCAGAGTTTGGGACTTGAACCTGGTTCCCTGCAGTAGCAGGCTAATGTATTAGACTGCTAGGCCAATCAAAGGTGTTTTACTACACGTCTTCAGCAGATGTTGCCCCGTTTCGTCACCCAAGCACTTGATGCCATTGCACTGCCATGCTGCTAACATATTCCTCATACAATTTTATAAATACAGTCTCCATATTTGAGATTTGAATCTCAGGCTATAGTGGAACTTGCAAGCACAAAAGCACTACGCCACTTCTACAGCATACACACAAGCAACTTACCGATGCTGAAATTTTACTAGAACAATCTACTACTTCTGCTGAGGAAGTGCCATAATAAACTTGTTGATTCCTATTTGCTTGTCTCACGTGTGAATGACTTTCCTTGAGCAATCTCTCCTCAAACTTGTGTAAACACAGTCAAAACACCCACAACCAGTACTGTGCAAAAGTCTGAGGGTCACCATTTAGATTTTTTTTGTTTTAACAATACATATTGTTGATGATTAGACCCTGATATTTCAAACTTGGATTAGTCTCTCCATCTTTCCTATTGATCTTCATTCCAATCTTTCTGAATGTTAGTAAATCTTTGGCTTTTCAAGCTGTTCTGCTTCCACTAAAGTGGTTTCTTGGCTGCTATCCTTCCAAAAACAGACCCCTCTTCAGACTGTAGAAGGGTCAACTTGCCATCACAATGAAATTGCCAGATGCTGCTGTCGCCCAAGTGTGAGAAAGGTAACGCTATTTGCCACTGTAGCCTAAATAAGTTTTTTTTAATTAATACTGAATACAAGTTTCTTATTTTCTGGTTGGATTTTAATAAAGAAGCATAGAAATAACTGAGCCATTCCACCGAATGGGTGCCATATCTGTTTCCAGGACGTGTATATATAATTAACTGTGTAAAAATAAATAAATATATTACGCAAAGTGTCCTGCACAATGATACAGTTGCATATTTAAGGTATATAATATAAAACATTACTAAAATCTATTATGAAATGCAATCGTTGAAATCCTTCAGAATATTTTTCCCCCCACAAAGCCAAAAATGGACCAGCCCCTTTTGTCCTAAAAGCTCTCTTCAAACCCTGTTCTGTAGCTCATATCCTTCAAGAAACAAGCTTGGCTCATTTGGACCTGTCACTCAGGATAAAGGCTCTTCTCTGTTCTAGCACACCATTGGTGGAATGAACTTCCACTGGATATCGGAATGCCTGGAGTATTGTCTTAGTCTCAAAATCGGTCTTGTCTTGGTCTCAACCTCATTTAGACTTTAGGTAAGGTGGATTTGGGAATTGTTCTAAATCTGGGCATTTTCCAGACACCCTTATCCAGAGCAACTTACAAATGATACAATGCAAGGAATTGAGGGAAGAACCCAGCAGTGGAAGCTTGTCAGAGGAGACATTTGAACCCTGGACCTTCTGCTCCATAGTGCTTAACCACTTAACCTTAACCATTAGGCTATTGCTAAAGTCAGCATTGTTGTCGAGACCAGCCAAGTCAAGTGGAACCGAGGTAATGTTAATTATAACCTGTACTTTTTCTGTCATCTTCAGCAATGAAAAGCAGCAATCCTATTCAAAGAGAATAAATCAGTCCTTTCTCTACAGCCTAAATAAAATCTGCAGTCTCATGTGCATTGATGACAGACTGAAATATTTTGGACAGAACAATTGATAATGAATGTAAAGTGAATTTATGAACTATTTCCCCCCCCGATTTTTATTTTGTATGATTAAAAAACATCTTAATCTGGTCTCGGTTTCATTAACCCCACTGCAGGTCTTACCTTGTATTTGGCTCTAGAGCTCTTGACCACAACGTAGCTGAAATCTAGCTGTCTTTTCATCTTCTCACACTAAGCACTGGTGAAGACTTAAACTTCACTTGAATATTAAACTACTGTATGTTACTGTGCAGTGGTTAGCACGGTCACCTCACAGCTCTGAGATCCCGGTTCGCTCCTGACCCTGGGCTTCATCTTTGTGGAGTTTGCATATCCTTCCCATGTCCACGTGGGTTTTCTCCTGGTTCTCCGGTTTCCTCCCACACTCAAGACGTGTTAGGTTAATTGGTGTTTTGAAAAGTGCCCCGTGTGTGTACTAGTACATCTAAAAAAATTAGAATAACATGAAAAGTTCAATATTTTTGTCACTCATTTCAGAAAGTGAAACCCATATATTATAATATAGATTTATTATACATAGAGCGAAACATTTCAAGCCTTTATTTCTTGAAATTTTGATGATTGTGGCTTACAGATAATGAAAACCCAAAGTGTTTCAGAAAATTAAAATATTACCTAAGATGAAGAGTCACTACACACAGATGAATCCTAGCCATGAGCTACAAATGTCACATTCCTTGTATCAAGCAGCTCCTGAACCAGAGACAATGTCAGAAGTCTTATGGGCTGTGGAGAAAAAGAACTGGACTGTTGCTCAGTGGTCCAAAATCCTCTTTTTAGATGAATTAAGAAACACAGGACATGATGGTAAATCGTCCTTTTGTGCCAATAGATGGTATTCACATGAGATATGCCTTGATGTTAAGAGTATAGCATAAGAGCTGTATCTCTGATATGGGAACGGTGTAAATTTCAGTACACATCATCAGAATTGTACCTTTGCATCAGGGGGTGTTTCAGCCTTCCGAAAGTAAAGTAAATTTTGCAAATCATTTGGAAATCAAGATCCCAGATTCTGGAGAGGCTGAGAATCCACGTTACTTGAAGACCAGTATGAAGTTTCCAGTCATTGATGATTTGAGGAGCCATATCATCTAAAAAGAGGATTTTGGACCATTGAGTAACAGTCCAGTTCCTTTTCTCCACAACCCAGATAAGTCTCTGATGTTGTCTCTGGTTCAGGAGGGGCTTGATAGGAGGAATGTTTAGGATTCATCAGTGTGGAGTGACTCTTGATCTTATGGAATATTCTAATCTGTAAGCCACAGTCATCAAAATTTCAAGAAATAAAGCCTTGAAATGTTTCACTCTATATGCAATGATTCTATATAATAGATGGGTTTCATTTTCTGCGCAGAGTGACAAAAATAGTGAACTTTTGATATTCCAATTTTTTTTTTTGGGATGTACTATGTATGATGGCTTGTTCCTGCCTTACGCCCTGTGTTGCCAGCTATGCACCAGCCTCCCTGACTAGGATAAGCCAATGGAGGAAGCGTAGCCCTGTAAAAAGAGGGTTAACAGGATTCCATGTGGACTATGAACCAGTTGCGCCATTGCAGCGTGACAGACTTGGAGCTAAAAGCGCGCGGGCATCCAGCAGGTAGCGCTGCCTTACACGGTCATAGGAAAAAGTTTGTGGATTTGCGCATGCGCACTAGAAGCTGCCTGGCCAGTTTCTCTGGATTACTTACCTGAAAGGTGCATCAGTTTCGGTCAGTGGAGAAAGCGGAAAAGAAAAGCCAGCGCGGTTCCTTCGTTCGCCATAAACGAGGACTGCAGACGTTGAGGCTGGAGTGTGTGTGTGTGTTGTTGTCGTCCTGCGTGACAGGTCCGCGTCCCAGTGTCGCGCTTTAGTACCGGGGAAGCCGTCGCAGCTGGAGCGCGTTTTGTCCCGGAGCGCCTCACTTTCCCTTTTTCCTCCCTCTTCCTGCTGAAAGATGATGGGCTTCCTGCGCAGGACGTTCAGCCTCCGCTCTCGGAGACGCTTTCGGCCGTCCGATGAGATCGACGGAGGCGGCCGAGGAGGAAACGCGGCGCTTTACGCGCAGCAGCAGCAGGTTATATCCGCACCTGCCGTGGTGACCGGAGGTACCGTGGTTCACATTCCGGCGGCGGGGAACAGCAAAGCGGTTATGACCTGCAGAGTCCTGCTGTTGGACGGCTCGGATGTCAGTGTGGAATTACCGGTGAGTGTGTATGTGTGTGGAAGCAAACGCACACTGATTTGCCTGAAAATAGAAGTTCTGAACAGGTGCACAAGTCCACCTAGGCGGCTAATAAATCCAACATCCTATTGATCGTGTAATATAAACAAAAAAGCTGCTCCTCAGATCAATATACTCCATCCAGATCAAGCAGACAAGATGTATTAATTGTGCAGTAATAATAATAATAGTAAGTTCAACTTATTTCACAAACCCAACAAAGAAAACAATAACACACCATCAGAGGATTGAAGAAAAAATGTAAAGAAAACATTTTTTTTATTTTTTATTTATTTATTTAATTTATTTATTTTTATTTAACAGTTTTTATGGATGATTTAAATTCAGAGAGAGATGTGACAGCATAGAGAAAAACACTGAGGCAGCAGCTACACTGCTGAAGAACCCATGGTGCTCAGCCTGTACCTATAGGAAGATTCAAAAGCCCAGCAATGGAAGATCTCAAAGTACACACAGGATTATGTAATTTGAGGTGGTCAGCCAAGTAGACAGGATCCAAGCCATGAAGCCTTGAAAGTGAGAAGAAGAATTTTGTATTGGATGCACCAGGTAATGGGAATCCAGTGAAGCTGCTCCAAAACCGGGGGTGATGTGCTCGAACCGTCTGGTGTTAGTCAGTATTCTTGCAGATGTAGTTTGTACGATTTGAAGGTGATGACTTGGACAGAAAGAAAAAGGTGGTCATATTGAACAGATTGAAATCTTTTTTTAATAAATCATGTGTGGCACGATGGTGTAGTGGTTCGCAATGCTGCCTCACAGTTTTGAGATCCTCAGTGTGATCCCAACCCTGGATTCCACCTGTGAGGATGTCATCCACATTTCCTCTCTGTGTCTGTGTAGGTTTTCTCTGGGTACTCATGTTAGGTTAATTGATATTTGTATTACACTAAGTGTTCTTAGTGTATGTGGATTGTTCCTGCCTTGCTCCCTGTGTTGCCAGATAGGCACCGCCTCCTCCCTGACCCTGACTACGATTGAGCGGATAAGAAAATGAACGAATAAGTAAATCATGGACTTGTATGCTTCAGAGAAGTAGACAGGGTTGACAAGTTGAAGGTTCAGGGTCCTGGTCTAACCCTTAATAATGGTCTACCATTCAGATTTACCACCACACAGGTTTAAACACTTTAAATAAGCCGTGGGTCCATGTTTAACTGTTCCTTAAATAGCACAGTCAAGTGTCATATTTGCTGAACTGCTTTTTGTTTACTTGGCTCCAAAACTCTGGCCAAGCCCTTACCGTGTTTCCCCGTGGGTTTCACTTCTGCTGACAGATGGTGCTCGGGTTTGCTTCCTACCAGCACGGAGATTCCGCTCTGCCACATCCTTTTGTATGGCAGGAAATCACTTAAACGCTGCTCTAGAGGTAGATGAGAATTGGGTTGTGAGGTTTTTAACAGCGCAAATTATTTCCCCAGAGAGGTTCGAGGATGGAGGGGTGTTTAGGGCTCTGTTTTAAAGCTTTCAGAGCTGTACCTGAGTGCGAAATCAAACCTCTCGTATTTACTGTATTAGTACTGTACATTTGTAGTACTTTATTAGGCATACCGCCCTCTTTCTTTGTAGTTTTAAAACTATAGGTTGTAGTCCATCTCTCTCTACATGACTCTGGTCTCTAATTTTCATGACCCTAACATGACCAGCACAGATCAGCTACTATTTGGGTGGTGGATCATTCGCAGAGTGTGAGTGGATCAGACACAACAGTGCTGCTGGAGTATTCACTCACTGTGTGCTCTGTGAGATACATCTACCATATTTCTGTGGTGGCCCAGTGTGTGTTAGACCTACATTTTTAGTTGGTGGACTATTTGCCGTCTGTCAGTGACACCGAGGTGGTTCAGAACTCCAGCAGCACTGCTGTGTCTGATTCACTCGTACCAGCACAACACACACTAACCCCATCACCACCACCACATCGGTGTCACTGCAGCGCTGAGAATGATCCACCACCCTAATAGTACCTGATTTCTGCTGGTCGTGGGGGTCCTTACCATTTAGAGAACAGTGTGTAAAACAGTATTAAAATATAGATAGTAACTGTGGTCGATATATACCACATCATAGCTGTATTTAGTTTTCTCTTTCGGACTATCTAGTTTTTCTGCCACGTGACTGAGGTTATTCTAAGGTGACATTTCTAAAGATCAGGTGAGCCTGGGAAGGTCTCGACCTTCTTTTCATTTCTTACCACCAAATCACAGACATGTTTTTCCTTGTTGTTTTTAAGTGAATGACTTACAATCAACGGCTGTCACTCACAATAGAGAAGCGTTTTGCTCTTGGCTACGTTGATAGTTGCTCATATAAGTACTTCGTATCATGTTACAGCAGATCATGTTGCGTATTGTTGCACTAAGTATCTGAAACCAACAAAAAATGTCACTGGCTTCTGCCTTGTATTGCGAGGTCTCTTATTTGGAAGCCTAAGAGCTGATATGTTACATGCTCGTGTATAGACTTTATTTTACATTATTTATTATATTTTATATTTTATTATATTACATATAGACTTTTTTTTACATTATTTATGTAAAGGTTAGCAAGCAGCTTAGTGTAGCATTTGTTTACCTTCGTTCTCAATACAGAACTGTGAGATCGGGCACTGGTTTAGGACAATAAGAATAAGTGTCTCAGAGGGATAAGATCAAAGGCCTGTACAAACCAGCCAAGTTCTTTTTCAAAGTTGGCAAACTGTTATATTCTGGTTTTTACCTGTACTAGGGCAGGGCTGCAAGTTGCTGCAAGAAACCTATGAAAGAGTCGTATTGAGAGTAAATGAGGTGTTCAGTACAACAGTGGATGGAGATCATGTATATATTTAATGTAGTTTCCATTTTGGGTGACCTTTTATTGGAGTAATATTTTAATTCAAGTACATGGTTTGTGTATTTCATTCACCACTGTATTATTTTTGAGATTGTTAATTACAAGCAGAGGTAGTTAGTAATGAAATACTTAATTATGGTACAGGATTCACAATTACATTTTCTAATAATTCAAGAAAACTTTACTTGGCTGTAATTAAAAGAAATTAATAGAAACGGAGGTTTCAAAATTGGAAATAAAAAGCTCTATTGTAGCTTCACCGTATCTTAAATCCCCTGCGAGTAAAAGAAATAAGGAGTTGTAAATATGTATGAGTACATGGCACCCTCTGGTGTTAAAAAAATGCAATTGCTTTAAAAGGCATAATAAACAGAATGCATCGACGTCAGTGTGAGACACCTGATTACAAATTTGCGTCGAGATTTACGCCTAACAGACAGTATTAGAAAGTCACTTTAAACAAGAGACTCAATGAATGGATGTGAATCAGTTTATATAGTTATAGGTTAGAGCAAATGGGGTCCTCACTTAACGACGTACCATTTAATGACGATTTGAAGTTACGGTGGACTTTCACGAATACCACGAATTTCGATATACGACCAAATTTCAAAGATACGACGGATGGCCGAATTATATTTTTGAATTTCGCGCCGGAGCTGTGGCAGCACAGTGGAATGTTGTGTACGATGTGTAAGCTGGTGTAACACAGAGTAATT